>JANHFX010009232.1:0-11803 GCA_027560015.1 Chloroceryle amazona
GGATGGCCTGGGAGAGGGTTGCACTTTCGAGACCTCCAAGGCCTAGTGGAGGAGCTGGCTCTATTTGGCGGGGAAATGCAGCCACCTTCAAAGCCGCCATCGGCCTCTACTGCTCTGTCCGGCACCGAACGGCAACATCTTGAGCCAAGCTCTCTTCCCGGGCGCGACCGCGCACCAGGGGGGCGGTGGATGGGGGAGTTGCAGCGGCTGCTCCACCAGCGGCTCTGGTTGCCACGATCAACCAGAGCTGGTTTAGAAACCGCAGCGTGTGTCCTGCTTGTTCAAGCAGGGCAGTTCTGCGGCGGGGAGCAATAAGGGGAGTCGCCAAGAGATGGCACTGTGCGGACTGAAATGGGTCAAACATGGAGACTGCCAAGAAAGGCAGCGAGGAGCCTTCCTCACCCCGCGGTGGTTGGTAGTAGGAGCTTCTGGCCAGGCTGGGTGCTCCGGCACTGCGAGTGACGGGAAGAAGCAGCAGGGGATTAGCAGATGCAGAGATGGAACAAGAGTAGCGCGGTGGGGAAACGGGAAGACTGCTGCTTCCCCGCAGAGCAGCGGCACTCTGGGGCTGAGCCAGGCAGGCCCCTGGGTACCACGCCAAACGCTGAACATGCAAACATGCCACAGGACAGTCCCTTTAAAACCAGAAATGACCCAGAAAGATTTCTGACGGGGATATTTTTGGGGTTTTGATGCAAGTAACTCCACTGCATGGGCCTGGTTTTGTGCATTTAGAGAACACTTTTGGAAACATACATTTTTTTTCTCCAGCTTCCCAAAGTCCACCCGGGGCAGTGTCGCTGCCCTTCCCGCCCCGGCACAGAGGATGGTGCAGCTCCTCGCGCTCACGCTCTTTCATGTGAATGATGCTTGGAGCTGATTTACATGTAGCAGCTCAATACTGATCTTGGGCATAATAATAGAAAAGCTGATGTGGGATTCAGCTGGTAAAGAATTAAAGGATGGGAATATAATTAATGCAATCAGCCTAGTTTCTGGAAAAATAGCTCTTGTCAAACTCTGATGTCATCCTTTGAAGAGATTACAAGTTTGGCTGATAAAGGTTATGGCATAGAAATAATAGACCTGGACTCTGTTCAGGCATGTGACTTAATCCATATAGTATTCTGATTAAAAATTAGCACAATACAACATCAAGAGAGACACCTTAAAGGGACTGGGAGCTGGCAAACCGACAGCCATCAATGGGGAATCCCTGCAGAATGGGAGCACGCTCAGTGGGTGTCCGGGGCTTGGATGGGAAGCCCAATGCTATTCAGTGTTTTCATCAATGGTCTAGAAATAGATTAAAAAACCCTGCTGAGAAAAATGCTGGGGCCGGGGAAATGAGAGGGGCAGGAGAGATGGACGAGGTCAAGACAGCTGTAGAAAACTTCATAAGCTGAGTCCCAGGCAAATAAAACACAGTTGAATGTGAGCAGCTGCAAAAGGATCTCTCCGCTGAGCACAGGGCCTTCTGGAAACCTGCGCGCTGCAAGGATGGGCTCAGGGGGAGTTTAGGAGGTAAGAGGGACAGGGCAGGAGCATCAGGCTCCCTACAGAGATGTTCTGGCTGGGACAGGGCTGGGTGCTACAGCAGGAGGGGTTCCAGTATCTGTGTTCCAAAAAGGATGCTGGAGAGAAGGAGAAGAATTGAACCTGACCCCTGCTTTGTAGGGGGATGCCTGAGAACCACAGCCTCCTTAGCTCATTCAAAGGAGCCCCAGAGATGCCTCAATTATACTGCTTAAGAAACTTCATGGGTGAGAGATGATCAGGTATTAGAGAGCTTTTCATCTCCCAGAGAAAGGCCTAGCAAGATTTGATGGCCCAGACTGAATCTGAATGAGAAGCTGGAGCTGGATTCTCTGTGTCAAGGCAGGCACCGAGGGGGTGTGGGTGACAAGTTTGGGTGCACAAGGATGCAGGTGGCTGAAGTGCTGGGGCTTGGCACAGCCCCCTGTGCTGCCATCCTACCCTGTAACCATCTTTGCTCACTGCTCCTTGGGGCCGGGCTGGACCCGGGGAAGTAGGGAAGTGCCAGGGGCTTCTCTTGTAATCCACCAGCTCCTGTCCGTGTAGGCTGCTGCCAAGCTGTGCCAGTGCCTTGGCATTTTCTGTTTCTCTAGCAGGGCTGAGTGTGGTGGGGAGAGCCTTGGGTTCTTTCTGAAGCCTTTCACACCTTGGTTCACCCACGCCAAGGAGCCCAGTCCCTGAGCTTTGCTAGGGGCCAACAGCAGCTACTTTCAAATATACTTGGGGAAAACAAAGAGGTGAAAAAACAAACTGACCATCTCTGGCTATGTCAGGGAGGAATCAGCCTGTGACGTCTTGAAGGGAAGAGGCCAGTGAACCAAACCAGGTCATTTCTCCCTTCTCCATCTGTTGATACTGTGGCTCTACCTTTATACCTCTCCAAAACTGCCCTGGCCGAGAGGCTGACGGTGTTTTGATGCACCCCTGGCATCAGCCTGCAGCTGAGACCTGTCCCTGTGCAAGCCTGGGATGCTGTACGCTTCCTGGCTCTGCGTGAACACATTCAGTTCTGTCTGGAAGAGCCAGTAAACGCTGGTAAGATAGGAACTGCTCTCAGCCTTCAGTGTAAAGGGCCTGGGGCTGTGTCTGAGCAGCCCAATGCTGTGGATGTCACGCTTGTGCGGTGCAATTTGCAAAGCCTCACTGCAAGCCCTTCATTCCCAGCTCTCAGAGCAGCAAAGGTACATTTTCTCGTAGCACCATTAGTTCCCTGCCACGTTGGCTTGGGAGCTGCAAGCCTCCCAACATCACTTCTTCAGAGGCTGAGCACGCTCGGTTCAGCTTCAGCACGGTATTCATCTCCAATTAATTCTCCTCTTTGTAGTGACTCAGCAGCTCCCCCAAAGCAAGGAGGACCAGCCCCTGCACGTATGTTTCATGGCCAGTGGGCTGTTAGCACCCAGCATACCCTTTGAAGGGCAGAGATGAACATGGCACGGGCAGTTTCGGGATGAAGCGCACTAGATGGTGCTGTTCAACCTTTGGCTGTGATTTAAAAGAACCTTGAAAGGTCATAAGTGGTGCCGAATGCTAGTTTTATTAAAAAACCTTTTGAAGCTGGAGGACAAAATGGAAATACCCTGAAGTGTGAGATCCTAACCTGATTGCTGGTGGAGGCAAATGTCAGCTCAGCCTTAGAGGGATGCTACTGTCTTCCCGCTCATGCTTGGAGCATCCTCGTTTTTGAGCCAGGAGTTGGGGTTTGGCTACTTGAGCCATGGTGGAAGAAGGGTCTACCAAGAAAAAAATATCCCGGGGTAGAAGAGGAGGCTGATAGTTCTGTCTTGAGTTGCAGCCTAGAAAGTCGCACCCTGGGCTGCATCCCTAGCAGTGTGGGCAGCAGATGGAGGGAGGGCATCCTGCTCCTCTGCTCCCAGTGCTCTGGGGAGACCCCCCTGCAGTGCTGGGTCCAGCTCTGGAGTCCTCAGCACAGGAGAGACAGGGACCTATTGGGGTTGTTCGGTCTGGAGAAGAGAAGGCTCCAGGGAGACCTTATTGTGGCCTTTCAGTAGTTAGAGAGGGCCTACCTAAGCTGAGTAGATGCTCTTGATCAGGGAGTATAGTGACAGGATGAGGGGTAATAGTTTCAAACTCAAAAGAGGCAAATGCACCCAAATTTTTCAGCTTGCCTTGGATTTGCTTCCTGTGCTGGGCAAAAAAGGCTGCAGCACTGTTTGGCCACCAAGCTTATGTCTTTTTGCTCTGATGCTACTCTTTTATAAAGCCCACACTGGGTCCTGCTGTTCCAGGCAGGTGGGAAGGCCACAGGACTTGGCTGCTCTGGGTGCTTGGGTCCTTCCCCTCCAGCAAAGTCATCACAGTTTCCCAGTCCACTCTCCTTCCCACATGGGTGCTCACTTGCAAATCTTCAAGGTACACTGGGGGTTCCCCAGGTCTCCCCCCAACTAGGTACAGGGCTAGATTACATGGAAGGGGCAAAGGTTTTACGGGTCACATCAAAAATAAGAAAAACTCCAGCCCTCCAGCCAGGGTGGCCTCCTTCCAGGAATGTAAGGGTAGAAGGTCCTGGACCAGTTCAGGCACCAGTCTGAAATGTTTTTTGCAGCTGCCAGCATCTGCCCATGGTGGCACAGATGCCCATACAGCAGAGGCAAGCCCCTGTATGTTACCTCAAGCCCCTGCAGCATCACAGCACCCTGATCTGTTCTCCTCAGGGTCGTGTTCTGCCTTTAATCCTGGCCACATCCTTACTTGGTATTTCCCCCTGTGCCATCCCTGGCATCAGCCTCCTTCCCCCAGTTCCACTTCACCTTCCCTTGCCAAATTACAGAGTCCCCAAACCTGTCATTTCCCTTGAAAAAAAAAAGAGTATGGATGAGCTCACGCTGTGCCTGGGGATGCTGCTTCGGATAATCACCCAACACCTCGTGGCTCTCCTGCCACCAGCCCTCAGGCCTCCCCCAGCTCCTCTCCTGGCCATCAGCCACCTCAGCAATAACAAGACACATTCCAGGCTCAGGTCAAAGCTTTCCCCATCCTCCTTCTCCTTCCATCTGACCTGACAGGGAGAGTCACAGCAGCCACCTAATGGTCGCTCTCTGCTTGCCTTGCACCTTCCACACCACCAGTAATGGCCAAGGTTCCTCTGCCCCTGGCTGTGTCAGAGCCCAGTTTGTTCTGTGCTTCTCTTGTCACCCCTTATGTACCAGATGCTCCAGGTAACCTCTGGGCTCCCTTCCCAGCTTTCTGACTAGAAATTTCCCTCCTCCTAGTTTTTCCTCAGCTTGGGAAACCCAGTCCACGTACAGCAGTACATGGTATGGGCTCCCTAGCAATCCTATTGACTGACAAGAGGTTGATGGCTGCCATCGGTAACTGATCAGCTATTGCTCTTGCACAGTGATGATACTTGGGGTAGGTACAATCTCCATCTAGAAAATCATCTGTAATTGATGAACTGCCCAGTGATGCTCCAAGAGTTGCATAAAACCTGCAGGAAAAGCTACAGGACCGAGGCTACAAGTGAGATTTGAGGTTGAAATTCAAGTCCTTAAACCTTAAAATCACGTGGGCAGGGACATCACTTCTCCTAGGACCTGGCTTAGGGTGGGAGTGGGTGGTGGGTGGCTGCTGAACCCATCCCTGCTGAGTGGCGAGGATGCAGCATGTGCCCCAGCTCTGCTTGGGCAAGGAGCCAGCACTGCCATTCCAGGCTGTGGTGCAGGAGAGGAGCATATGAACTGACATGGGAGTCAGGACCTCGGTGTCTCCCTGGACCTCTCCACCTGGCCCCCGTGCTGCTTTTGAGGAAGGTTTATCCACAGCTGGCAGGGCAAAGAGACCCTGCCAGACCCCTGCTGCATCCAATACCTCAGGACGCTCACAGTTTTGATCAACCCTCTCTGCCAAAAGCTATTGCACACACACTCAGCCAGCATCACCAGTACCCGATGCTGTTCATCACTGCTTGGTGGTGGTGAGCACCCCTGGGTAACATCCCACCCCATGTGCATTCCCGCACCCACCTTTGGGGTCCACTCCAGGCCTGCGCCCCGCACGCCTGCCTCTCCATGCTCTGGATCACCAGGCTTGCCATTTCTCTTGGGCGTCCAAGGGTGTAATGCTGTCCACGCACATCCCAGCAGTGCCACTCTGTAGAGAGAAAAGATGTCAGCTCATCCCTGCTGGGATCACCCTGCCCAGGAGATGCTTGCAGAGGAGCCAGGCCAGGCAGGAACACCTTCCAGTCCCTGCTCACAGGAGGGGATCCTGTTCCCATGGTCATGAAGGACACACTTAATATCTTGGCCTGCCATGAGATAGGGATGTTAGGAGTGGGCTGAGACTGTCCCATCCCTGTGTGCAAGGCCTCCAGAGAGGTTATCACTACAGAAATGGTCCCACCTTACAGAGCTGGGGCAGGAGAGAGCAGTGGCTTCAGGGGGGACATCCTTGTCCCTGGTCCCCAAGCCCCACTGCAGACCCAGGGCTTGCCCATCTGCTGCAGGTCACCTCTTGCTCCCCCTTTGCGCCTGCTGCTCCAGTGTCCCTGTGGTGGGATGGGATGAAGTGGGCCCATGGTGTGAATCCCCTCGGGGAGGAATGTGGGCTCTGGCTGGTGGCTCACATCACTGACAGCTGGTCCCTGCTGGCAGGGCTGTCCCAGTGCAGCCTGTGCTAATTCAACCCCTTTGATCCTGGCAGGAGAGGCAGATCTCCTTTAGCCGGGCTACTGGAAGGTAAGGGAAGGCTGATGTCAAGACTACTGCTGGAAAAATCAGTTGCTCCACTCTGGCAGATCTGTTTTGCAACACCAGGCAAGATATTCTGGCTTAGATGTGGTCACTACCTTGGGTGGTGAAAGCAAGCTCACCACTCAGCGACGCCTTGATGTCTGTCCTACAGCCTTGCAGACTTCAGCCTGGCTGTTTTAATTTGATCTCTATCAGCAGTCCCGGTTTGCTCAGGTCCAAAACCCACCCGGACCTGGGCTAGGTCAAAAGGTCTCTCAGCATCAAGAGCTGCTGAGAGAAATCCCATGGCATGTTCACCCCTCATTTCTCCTGCAGAGCGGTTTTCCTCACTGCCTCATGCTTCTCAGATGGGGCATTAGATGCCCTAGATGCTGCTCTGAGAGATGCCGTGCCCTGGAGATCCATCGGTCTGAATGCTCCAAGTTGGGAAGCCATTTGCAGCTCATTGATGGTGGCTCCTGGTGGCTGCACACCAGCAGGCAGGACGGCCTGATGGGAAGTCACAGCCTGCCAACCAGAGTCCTTTCTGGGCTCATCTGTGCATGACATGCTGCAGCAAGGGACCAGGTCTGCTCCAGGCCAGGGGACAAGCCAGCCCTGATTAGAGGACCCCAAGTGCACTTCTCTGAGCCCCCTGCTCTTGCAGCTCTCTGGTAACACAGCCACAGATCCACTGAGATCTCTCCCTACCCTTATTGGGACTCCAGCCTCTACCACCTCCTGCTTTCCTGCAGCGCCTCCAAAACCTCCAGCCCAAGGTGGGGGTTGCCCTCATTTCCCAACTCCTCTGTGAGGTGGTCCTTCCTCAGAGCAACTACCCTGCACCCATCTCCCGAGCCATGGCCAACCCTCCTGCCCAAGCAGGTGGACAAGACCCTCACACTGCTGTGTCACCAGCACCCAAGCAAGGCAGGCAAGGCTTGGCAGGACAAGTCCTGCAGTCCCTCCACCCCTGATGACCTGCCTGAGGGCTGCACCGTCTCTGTGAAGGGAGGTTTCTCTGAAGGGTTCTTCTATGGTGGGACTGAGGCCCTAGGAACAGCACTAGGGAAAGGCTCTGCACTGAGGGATGCCAGCTGAGGTCCTGACCAGCTGAGCCAAGATGCTGGACCCAGACCAGCAGCAACCCTGGGGTTTACCTGCCTCCTTCTGCGGAAAATGCAGAGAGATGTGATGAAGAGGAGCCCTCCTGCTGTACCTTCTCTGCTGGAGATCTGCAGACTGGCTGGGGACACCAGAGTGTGCTGGGGTTGGTGGGGCTGTGGCAGTGGGAGAAGGTTGCATGGGTGGGCAGGCTGGTGCAGGCTCTGCTTCTCCTTGTCAGAACGGATGCTGTGCTGACCCACAGCTGATGATCTGGGGATGCTTGATGAGTGTCCTTTATTCATGTACGTATGGAAGAGTGTCCAAACTCTTCTGCTGCTTTATCTGCCCCAGTACAAGCCCAGCCCAGGAGGTCATCTTGGTGTTGACTCATCTCAAGGCTTTCTGGCATCAAGCAAACAGATGTGGAGAATATTGGTTTTATCCTGATGCAGAACTATAGAAATAACTCACAAAATGATTCATTGTGTGAGGAAAGTCTGAGATGTGGGGCATCTCTGTCTTTGGAGAGGCCCAAGACTTGCTCCACAGCCAAGGCAAGGCAGCCCTGGCACTGGACGTCAGCCATGAGATTCCCTGTCCTCTTCTGCCAGCTCTTCAGGGACCATCAGCATCCCCTTTCAGCTTATGATCACCACTTGGTAGCTCTCCTCCTTGGGTGTGAAACCCCAGACCGCCTCTCCCCTAAAATGACCTCCCCTTCCTGTGCCAGGTGGGCAGATGAACCACAGGAGAGCCAAGTCCTCTCTGGGACAGGATGACTGGGAGCAGGAGGACATGTGGGCTAGTGATCATGAGGGTCCTCTCCTTCCCTGGGGACAGACAGCAAGAACCACTTGGTGGAGATGTAAGCATCAGTCCAGGCAGATGTCCCAAGCTTTGCTGTGTCCCATCTCCGGACACCAAGCCTTGGGCTGTCTTCCAGTTGCTGCTTCACAGTCCTACGGTTGCTGACTCCAGCAGGACATGGTGGTCTCTGTCAGCCCCCCTGCTCTGCAGGGCTGGAGCTACCTTCTCGTGTCCAGCCTGTCCATCCGCAGACATTTCACATCATTCATGCCAGCCCATGTCCTTCACATTATGCAGCTCTTCTCCCCCATGGTGGGAGCAGACAGCAGCCTGCTCCCTTCATCCTTGCCTTTCTGACCTCAGGACACTGGGCTCTCTTGGTCTTCTCCCAGAAGATCTATTCCCTGCTTTGACTGTCCTGCTGGGCCTTCTCTTGTTAATGCATCTCTTCTGTCATAAGGCTTTCAACAGTCAAATGTTGGCTGGAATGGTGACCAACCTCAAGAGAACCCACAGCTGGCAAACATGAGCAAATCCAGCTTCATATTGTGTTTTGTCCTGATCCTTTATGGTTACAACTGGCTAAAGCATGAGAAACCGTGTGCCAGTGGATGTGGAACACCAAATCTTGCCAGACCTTGGACTTCTGTGGTCTTCTTGTGGCAGCAGCTTCCACCTTGTGCCAAGGATGTATTGGGAACATGTCTCACAGAGGAGGTTGACGTGGACTTTGATTAGTTGAGATGGACCTCTCTGACCCTCCCAGGGCCATAAAGGTGGGGTGAGTGCCCATGGTCTGGAGATGACCATCTTGTGGGCAGCCAACCCACAACACCCCAACCTGTGCCATGAGCTATCCCAGCCCACCTGAGCCTTCTCCTGCAGTGGAAAGTGGAGCAGAGTTGCCTGCCCAGGAGGTTCTTTGTTCCCTTTTCCCAGTGGAGAAGTATTTTCAGATCTCCAGTGTTGAACATCCTTAGCTCAGCCTTTTTAGCTCAGTCTCACGTCCAACAGCTGCTCAGAGCCTGGCACCTCTGCAGCCCCTGCCATTAAACTTCTGCCTGATGAAAACAGATAATTTATCCTGAATTCTCATCCTCTGTCTTCCAGGTGGTTTGTGCTCCTTATGTGTCAGCCTGGCCTGGCAACTCCTGTGCTGGATAACAGAGGGCGGATAACAAAGCAGCCAGGAGTTTTGGGGATGCCTTGGTGGTGATCAGAGCAATGGGCTGGGTTGTGCAGCAAGGCTCGGTCAGTCCTATTACACTTCAGCCTCTGGAAGAGCTGCCACTTTCATGAGTGGCCTCCACATCTATGACTCCTGTCCCTTGACTCCTTCAGTGGGTCTTAGGATGGACTGTCCAGGGCCAGTGACTCACAGCTTTGTGCTTAACCACTCTATACGTGCATCCATTCCCTGCAGCATTGGCCATTTTACCCATATCTGAGGAAGACTGTAGCTCTGGAGAGCTCCAAGGCCTGCGAGTGTGGTGAAAGCAGAAAAGCTGAACCAGGTGCTTGCAGTAACAACTAGATTCCCCAGAGGCCATTTCCTCCCTGGGCCACTTACTCCTGACAGAACCCCTTTAGCACTGCCCCAGTGGCTGAACATCCTGTGCACACCTCAAGGAACACTGGGGGGTGCAGTGACCCCCCTCCTTCAGGAGAGGGACTCCTGGCCTCTGCTGTCCATTGTCATAAGGACCAAACCCTGAACAAGCCATTTGGGCTCTTTGAGACAAATCCTTTTGGTCCCTTTGTTGCTATGTCTGCTTTCCATGGTCTTACTGAAGATCCTCATGGCCGCACCTGAGCCACTGGCCTTGAATGGCACTGAGCTACCCACAGTAGGAATAAGGA
The DNA here is from genome assembly GCA_027560015.1 of Chloroceryle amazona. Taxonomy (NCBI): domain Eukaryota; kingdom Metazoa; phylum Chordata; class Aves; order Coraciiformes; family Cerylidae; genus Chloroceryle; species Chloroceryle amazona. The sequence continues at coordinate 10,005 of JANHFX010009232.1, forward strand.
CATTTTTGATTTGATGGCAGCCTGCGAGGACCACAGGCTCCTGATGGAGCTCATCCCCACCAGAAACCCTGGTTCCTTGCTCTACAGAGGTCTCTGCTGTCTTGATCCCATCCTCATCCCCTGGCCACCAGCACCTGTCCAGCCAGGTATTTCAAAGCTGATTTTGATCACCTGCTCAGCCCATGGACCTGGCCTGGCCATCTGTCCCTTTCTGCCTCACTGAGGACCAGGTGTAGGCGCCCAGTCAGCCCTGCCCCAGCGGACCCGGTTCACCAGACAGGCCATACCCAATGCCTGGAAGGATCTGGATGGCCACTGTCCCCTGCTCACCTCCAGCGTCTGCAGCTCACGGCCGCCACCTCAACCCATCCCAACTCGGTCCCACCAGCTCCCACCTCCTCCAGTCTGAATACCCTGCACCAGCTGGGCTGTGGCCAGGCAGTCACTGCTTATGTCCCACCCGTGCTTTACCGCTGTTGGCTTTTATTTGTTTTTCAGGTTCCTTGGCTCTGGCATCTGCTTCTCTGGGTTTGGAGGACAAGATCTACCCACACGTCACTTTCCACCCTGCCTCCCCAGTGGCGCCGGCCCTTCACAGCACAGGGAGCTCTTTCCGCATCAGTTGTATCCCATGTCCTTGTGGGAAGGCAACTCCACCCATTCCATCAGACCGGCAGCTTCCCAGGGTAAATCCCAGGGGACCCCACCAGCCCACAACAGCTGTTCTGGGGGGTGCCGCCCAACTCCCGATGGGAACCATCACCCCAAAACCAAGCACAGGACAAACCTGCCCTTGCAGCCCTTTCTGCCACCACTGCTGCGGTCCTGGGGGAAGGTGAGGAGTGAGGTCCCCAGCAGAGTCCCAGTGGAGTCCCAGCGGAGTCCCAGCAGGGTTTTGGGGATGGCTGGAGCTGGGAACATCCCTGCCCTCTTTGTGCTCCCCCTGGTAAGCGGCGCAGCGCAAATATCGGCCGGCTTCTTTGAAATTAAAATACAACTGATAAAAGTCGGGCAAAATCCTCTGCCCCGGCCCCCGCTGCTGGCCCAAGCAGTGGCTCTTTCTGCTGCCAAGCCGGCTCCCGCAGATATAAATACATTATGTATGCCGGTGTCCGTCGGCCAGAGCCTTTTGTTGATGCTGAATATGTCCTGGCCAACAAAAGTGGACTGGATTAGCCACAGTGGATTAAAAGATTTTCTTCTTGGAGTTTACCTAATAATATAACAATTGACATAGAAGGTCTCTTTGAACCCTACACGACTCTCTTATTTTACCATCTGTGAGTTTGCTTTCCATGCTGCTGATGGGGCACCCGTCTGCCGATGGTGCTGGTGGTGGGAATGCTGCCCGGAGCCAAATTTGTCACCAAGCAGAAGCAAGCAGCCCGTATTTGAAGGGAAGCAGCAGGAAGGGGAAGTGGCACAACTTCTGTCCTCCTGCCTTTGTCCTCGGTCCTTCTGCTGGTGGCTCACCAGGCTCGTGATACTGTGGCATAAGGAGGGAAGAGACTGAAAGAGTGGGCTCAAGCGGTGGGAAACCACCTCATCTGCAATTCGGGGTGCCCGGAGAGGTCCCAGCTGGAATAAGCTCCTTTATGAATCACGAATTTTGGGAGAGTTGCCAAACTGTGAGCCAACAGAGTTTGCTGGGCTCGGTTTCAGCCATTGGGATCCGGCCGCCGTCCCTGGTCTCCATTGCAAGATGGGTCAGGCAGCAGCAGCAGCGACACCGGGAAACATGGAGGGCAGCAGCAGCAGGGGAGGAAGGCTCCCCCCCACCATCCTGCGGCGCCGCCACC
>JANHFX010009233.1:0-27743 GCA_027560015.1 Chloroceryle amazona
TGGAAATAAAGAAAATGTAATTACAAAGGTTATGGTCCCCATTAACTTGTTTGTCTGGTCTTAGCTGTAACTCCATAATAGCTTTCCCAATGAACAGAAGAGAGAGGGAGATACGTGTGCACAGTGCCAATTTTAGCCTGAGCTCCAGGAAGGGATTAACCTTTAATCCCCAAAGACAAAGATATGGTATCATCCCTGCTGTTTGAAGTACTCAGTTTCTCAGTGTTTGGACATTTTCTATCACTCAGTGATAGCTGCAGGTGTCTGTGCCAGTTCAGCATTCCAGCTCACATGTTACAGGAAGAGGGGAAAGAAGCAGTGCTTACATAGGGTTTAGCTAAACCTCCCGTAACTGTAACTAAGCACACATATTACTTGAAATATATTTATGTGATAATATAGGCTGGTTACTCCTGGGAAGCCATCACCTTTGTCATGAGTTGGGACAATGTAGCCCTACAGATCTGCTTGGTAAGAGAAGTAAAGTTTGCCACTTGAGCCTTTGACTCAGCATCTCTGGGACATGTAGGACAATGACAGATTTCCCTCTCTTCTGCTAAAGATGCCTGTGATGAGAGAGTGGAGTTGCTTTCTCACTCTTCTCCTCTTGCCTTTCAACTGTTAAGTAGGGTCATAACAGCAGAAGGGACCAGGGCTACTGGCAACCCCATGAACTTTCCTAAATATGCAAACAACCTTGGTGAGAGAAGCAGTGGAACAAGTACTGCTAATGGCTTCCCTCTTTGAGAAGTGAACATTCATGCATCCGCTGTGAATCCCAGCAGGACAGGGCTAGAAAAAGAGGTCATATAGATTTTTCTATACTTAATAAAGTCCTTAGGGTCCTGAACAGATGGACTATGGCAGAAACAGGTAGTTTTGGGTATACTTATGACTCTGAAGCAATCAAGATATCATCCAACTAAATAAGCACTTTTACTCCCAGAGACCTTAGGAAATTAATAACTCATCCCATAGACATGGCTATTCTTGGAGCAATGCACAGGCCAAACATCCTTGCATATTGCAAGCACCTGTCTGCAAAACCTTTCAAAGCTACTTTGTCACTTAAATACAGGAGGGTCAGGATGCTAAATGAGGTTTTACCTGAAATCAGTAAAGCTCCATTTCTGAGTCACAACATTTATGTTTGAAAACTGCCATGTACAACCTGTTTGTAGTCACAAAGAAGCTCAAGGAGTTAACATGTATATGCCAAAGGGGAAGAGTTTAGTGTGATGAAGATATATTAATTCAGTACCACTGAGAAATTTTCTTTGCAATTTATCACTATGTTAGATTTCTCTACAGTTTGCATAACTTGTATTAAGATCAGATTCGCACTTCAGACTTTCAAACTGTTCAAATGTTCAAAAAAAACTTTAACTCCAAAAGTGGTAATTATAATGGAAGAATTGTCAGACAAGAGAAATCAGGGGAAAAATTTCTACAGGCACACAAGATTAAGGTGATATAGTCAACTGTGTTTATCTACAAAAAATCTCACAATACACTAATGAAAATATAATTTTAACTTCTCTGTGAGACCTTGTCTCTTAGTACTAAAATTGAAAACAGGTCCACATTTCATGTCTCTGGTTGCAGCAAGTCTTACTGTGCTGACTCATGACTCCAGATTTCCTTATTTTTGGTGACAAATGAAGAAATTGTTTATCTTTTTTTTTTTTTTTTTTTCCCCAGTACTAATATAGAATATGTGGCAGAACTGTAATATCAACATAGGCCCTTAACCTTCTTTCCTGGTGTGCTGGAAACTAACACAGTCATGAACTGACTGGTTTTGAACAATTGGAGTTTCATCTACACTTGCATGATTTGCAAGCTAGCCAACTATTTGTTTGAACTAATTTATGTCAGCTGAAAGAGAAGCCACACTTGACCCAAAGATGCATTCCACTGAAAACAAATGCATAACCTCTCATTGTTATGGTAACAGATACACAAATTGACATATGGCAGTCATTAACTAGAATCAATTTTACAAGAAATAAATCTTATCCAAAAAAACAATCTGAGTAATCCCAAAAGGCATTAACCAGAAGGTTTTCCTGCAGAATTAAGAACTACCTTAAGCACTCTGTCAAAAGGCATACTCCCCTCTCACTAAAAAAAAATGATATAGGCACTAGCCCAAATAGCTGATAACAAATAATAAGAAAAGCCAAATCTTATTATATTATTTTCCTAATTCAAAGTTTTTTGAGATAGTCTTCTAAATATAATAGTTAACACTATTTAGCTAGTTTAAACTTGTGTTATGCTGCGAATTGGATAAATTTCAGCCATTCCATGATTCCTTGGTATCTATTGCTCACAAAAGACTTCAGCATATGAATCTGCAAAACCTATTCTAAGGAATTAGTTGCTGTCACAAATTAAAATATTTCAGTATGCAGGGATGGCTCTTTTCTTCTCATCTCACAGTTGCTCTGCATGGGCTTTTTCTTTTGGTCTCCTTAAAGCACTCTTTCTAACAGCTGGTTTTCTTAAGTATTTAAATTTTTTACCTGCACAGTAGGAAGCTGAGATGCCTGTATTAACACTAGGGACACTTAAGTGTTAAAGTAATTGTGTAGTTCTTCTATTCCGTAGTGCTGGTGCTGTAAAGGATAAAAATCTGAAAACCACAGGAGGCAGAATGCAGCCTTGTGAAGAGTGCTGATGGAAAATGTTTTGCATTTCCTGATTGTAGTCCTTTACATTGTGTTAAAATAACAGCTCTTACGAGAAGAGGCTGAGGGAACTGGGGCTATTTTGTTTGAAGAAAAGGAGGCTGAGGGGAGACCTTACTTACTGAGAGGACACCTTACCTGAAAACATGTTGTAGAGAGGTGGGTGCTGGTCTCTTCTTCCCAGTAACAAGTGAAAGGACAAGAAGTGGCTTCAAGTTGTGCCAGGGGATGTTCAGGTTGGACAGTAGGAAGAATTTCTTGACTGAAAGGGCTGTCAAGCATGGGAACAAGCTGTCCAGGGAACTGGTCAAATCATCCCTGGCCGTATTTAACAGTCATGCAAATATAGTGCTTAGGGACATGGTTTAGCAGTGGACATGCAGAGCAGGGTTAATGGTTGGACTCAATGATCTTGAAGGTCTTTTCCAACCTAGATGATTCTATGGTTCTATTTTCTCTCCCCAAATACATACCAAGAAAAAAAAGTTGACAGTTTTTTATTTTCAGAATCTAATACGAAGCTGTTGAACAATTCCCAAATTCCTTAGTCTTAATAAAAGATGTATTCTACTTCTGTAGGGGTTTTACATTAATAATTAAGACAAAGGCAATAGTAAGTCCCCTAGAAGGAACACGTCACATAGTTTAACATTATCTATTCTGAAGCTTTCAGTTGAATCCAATATTTCTGTGCAGGAGTGGAGGACCTTCAGCTGATGCTTTTCAAATACAACAAAAATAGTAATGAATAGTTGTATCTGTATTATGTCTAAGCCAAGTCCATCTTTCCAAAATGAAGGAGGATAGGAACTTTGCCAGTCATAAAAAACATGTTTTATGTTTAAGTTGTTAATACTATGCTATCATTCATTGAATGTAATTAGTTTCTTAATTGCATGTCCTGAAAAATCCTCTATGTTCAAAGTTCAGCAACCTTTTGCTGGTGATACCAGCACAGTAATATCTCTAGTTAAATATGTTTGACTTTTCCAGGTATCAGAATTTCAGTATGAACGCATTGAGACTCACCCACCAAAGAATAACTAAAAGAAAAATGGAATGGGGAGTATTTCCTATGCTTCAAGAAACCAGTGCCACTTTATTTTAATAAGGAAATTTTATTAATTTAGATTTATAGCTTTCAAAGTATTTTTCAGCCTTCCTGTGGGTATATGTGTCCTTGTACAGCAAAAAGCAGACTGGCAACAGGATGGATTTCCTTAACTAGTTTTTGAGAATCCCTGTGTCTGTTTCCTCCACACACACAGACACCTTTTTGAGAGTAAGAAATGGAACTGGAAGTACACACAGTATCTGTTCAACTGAGATGTGGAAAACAATAGCAGTTTTGTAATTCCAGTTTTTCTGGACAGAAACAAGCACTGCAGGTTTGGGGAAAGTTTCCATGGAACAGTGTTTTGCAGAACTAGCTAGAAGATCGTGTATTTTGTAACTATATTAATTAATTTATCTGTCAATTTAATAGCTCAAAATATTTTAGTGTTCTTACTTCCTATGTGACAGTAACAGCTTCATTTTTGACAGGACTACAAAATATAAGACTATTCAGAAAGTTCTATTTTCTTCTTATTTCTATAATGAAATGCAATTCTAAAAATTGCACCTAGATACTTTTTTTCTGGCTCTTTCTATGCTTCTGTTGAATAATTGTAGGATAAGCTGTGCATGCATGGACTAATGACATTTTTGAAAACATAATTCTGCTCCTATTTCTATCACTCCTTTCCCTACTAATCATAAAATATAATCTTGAGGATTCAAAGGAAAGTTGTGATGGTTGAATGCAAAGTGTCACAGGTATGTTTTAGTGTTTGGTATTCTCACATATTTTAGCAATTCCTGGCTCCCTACAAGCACTACAAAAGTATGTCAGCAGATATTGTAAAGGTAATGCAAATATAGAAATTGCCTACTGGTTTGGATTTTTTTTTCCCCATTTTATTAAAAAAAAATAATAAGCAGATCCGCAATATTAATATAAACCCCACAATTTTTCTTACAGAAAATATAACATGTGGCAGGGAATAGAAGATATTTGTGGAAAAAAAAAATCAGACTTGTACTAAGACAGATCTGCTTTTATAAATTCTCGTGTATGAAGAAATTGTGTGATATTCTGTTTTGTGTTTTATTGAACAGATAGAGACTTCAATCTAAACAAAACAGTAAATCAGGAATCTGAGTTGAAAAAGTGGTTTTGTGCTTCAAGGGCCCATACTGCTACACCAAGATGTTCTTAGCCAAAGTTAACAAATATACAGTCACTTACATATTCTCTCCTCCCCTACCTGGCCCAAAGGATTTTAATCCACTGTACAATTTCAGTCAAACCTGAGTACAAAGAACGGAACAATTTGGGGTAACATGACAAGAATCATGCTTCATTATTTCCCTTGCTTACCGAATGATTTGTGAATTGCTGACAAGAAAATTAGGAATCTACTTTTCACTCCATCCAGTCTGGCCAGCAATTTCAATGACTTTATCTGTTACCAGCCTTTGTTACTGATGCAACATAGTAATTTGCCACTTAGTCCCACTTTTTTTTTTTTTTTTCTGAATTTAGCATCTTTTGTAGTCACTTAACTCACCCAATCAGACAATTTGCTTCACATTTTTGTTGTATAGGTGGATATGTCTATCCAGAATGCATAGGAGCTCCAGGCAATATGAAAATACATCAAAGATGTACAGCATCGTAATTTAAAGAACAAAATTCTTACATAGGCATCCATTTAAATCAATAATGTGCAAATGTATACAAGACATTTACATTTCATTGAAGTCTACAAAAATTCTGGCTTTGAAGAAGAATTAAAAGGCCATCCTAAAATATTTTCTACATATTTTTTTTTTCTGATAATCTGAAACAATAGTTAGAACTTATATCAGGTTCAATGACATTATCAGGGAATATTAAAGTGCTAAAAACTCAACCCAAAAAGCTACTATCAGTGTAGGAAGGACTGCTGAGAAGGATACAAAAAAGACCTAGTACTGTATAATTCAAGGAGCTTCAGTTAACAATAAATGATGTCCCATCATTTCTCTGGAGCAGATATTAATTTTATAGCTGTCCAGTACTGTGCTGACACTTTCTGGATAGAAGTTTAGCAATGAATTATATAAAAAAGATGCTATTCAATTTATTGTTGTAAATGGTTAGATAGTTCTATTATCTGTGTAAAAATAGAATCCTGAAGTTTTCAAAATCAAGAATCAACATGTACATTATTGAAAAATGTATCTCAAATTATCTGAAATGTCAACTGGGATTCTTTGGCTTTGACTTGACAGGGTTTTGAGCCTGCAGGATTAGACTCTGTTCATTTTTTTCAAATTCTACTTCTGAGACAGGACAACTGACAAACTGGAAAATTGTAAAAACATAACTTCTGCAAAGTTAAGTCCAGAAAAGAGTTACAAAATAAACAAATAAGGAATTTTGAAAGTCTGAACAGAATGAGTCCTGTACAAATCATTTCAGTTGGCAATACTGAAGAAGTCCTTTTGCAATATTGCCAACAAGTGTTGACCAAACTAGTTTATTTTTTCCCGTGTTGTTTTTTTGAATAAGAGTTGATCATTAATAGACTATTGCTGGTACGACACACAGAGACAGTCTGTCCTTCTGCACCTGCTGCAAGACTATGAGCCTAGCATCAAAGAGTCTAAATTTGTTGTAGCTGTTTTTTGTTTATAATGGAGGGCTGGTCATGAAAGGGTATTTTTGAGCCTTGGAAAATTTAGTGAATGCAGCAATAGAAGTTTTGCTGAACCATTTGCAACCTGATTGGCTCTCGTCTTCTTTTCCCCACTAAAGCTTACTGAAATATTATCAAAGAATTTAGAAACTTCACAGGAAGATAGCTCTGTGCCAAAGGCAAGAATGTCAGATTTTGTCCAGATGACAAGGCTGGGGGTTAGTATGTTGATTTCTATGCAACTGAACCTAACTGCCAGGTTGAGACTTTTTCCTCATTCAGAGGGGGCTTGACCCTGTCTAAATCTTGTTCAAAAGATCCAGGCTTCTCCTACTGCCTGCCTGGTATTTAAGGGTGAAAAAGGGGGAAGAAGAGGGAAATATGGAGGACTGTTAAAGATACAGAAGGTCAAAGTAATGCTGTCATGTCTGGGTGATTAAACCCAAAATATGGATGATTATAACAGAAACCATCACCTCTATCATTCCTCTTTATTTCCAGGCTCATGATCAGCCTTTGGTGGCTAAACCATGTGAAACTGTTTCTAGGTACAGCACAGCTGTACAGGCCCAAGGTTTTTGCTGTCAACACCTTTCACTCCTCAGCTCCTGCTATCTGATATACACTCATCCGCTGAAGGAACCTGTGACGTTAAAGGGATGGTGAGCTTAGAACAGGCATCAAATGGCAGAAGTGGATGACATTCTGGGATAAAAATGAAATTATTTTCATGGGAATTCATTCATAAACAAAGTAAAAATGGTGTTAACATTGTATCTCACTGTCCCGTGAATATTCTGGAGACAAATTAAACGTGATTTAGAAAGGACTTGTCAGTAGATACAGATAAAGCAATCAAGAGATACCTTAAAAGTTTTATTCATATTTTAAACAGATAAAGATCTCTGTCGTTCTTACTTCAGCTCCATCACATTTCCCAAATGCATTTTCATGTAGCTTTGATTCAACTGATCTTCATGACCACTTCTCATTGCCAGTCTATTTTCATCTTCCAGCAATTGAAGGGTACCTAAATATGGAAGGATTTTCTCATGCATGCAGTGGAATAGTAATTCATTTGTACTAATTTTTCATGATCTGTCCTTTCAAAATCAGAAGCTTAGTAAAAAAAAAAAATAGCTCATTGCAGCCTGATGCCAACAAAACTGCACCTGTTTTTGCTTTGAATTCTTGTGCTTTGATGAAGAAAGGAAGGACAGAATTATTATGCACTCTATCTGTGGTTAAATAGATGATGAAGGCTTAAAATGGTCTGCCAGTCAGAGAAGTGGCTACTGTACCAAAGCTGCAGGATCAGGTGATGGATGTGTATCATGTGGAGTAAAGAACAAAACATCAAATGTTTGTTTCCTAGGATGTTAAGATTTTCACATGGGTTTAGTGATTCTGCACAGTTTAGGCCATCAGTGCCTGAAGCTTAGACTCCCACCAGGACTAAACTTCAACAAATATATAGACAATCTGTTTCAAGTGATGTCTCAAGTTGTCAAAAGCCTTCTCTCTGTGATTCTGTGGTTAAAATAATGTTGTTGCTTGACCTTAAGTTAAGGTCTTCCAACTCATACTTCCATACTTTCACTGAAGGGTTCATGTGAAACTGATTGTCTAAGACCACCTTCCATGTTTTTCTTCATGTAATTCATTTTAGTATGTAACTAGACTTCCATAGATAATAAATTGTTAAAACTGTGAGACAATACAAAGATACATTCCAGGGTATTTTAAAATGCTGATCTTTAGGAGATGTCATATCTATAATTCTACAACTTTGTCCAAGTCTTCATAACAACTAAATGTGGCTAAACAAATATGTTCCTGTAAAAAGAGTATAAAGGAATCATAATTAATTCACAAACGTTAAGTTCTGCCATGTTATTTTGATAGTACTTACCTGGGATAATCCTCATATAGCTCCAGTGGATCTCTGTTTTCCTAAGTTAAACTCTGGCAATCAAAAGAGACTGTATAGTCTTACTTCAGACAGGAAAATGGTAACAGGCTGAGAAAGAGTTTACTCTTCATCACAAGTCTGTTATAGACTTTTGTGAACACCAAGAAGACATTGATAGTGCACATCATGCCTAACTTAGCAGCAGGTGACAGAAATCTGTCTGAAGTGTAGCTGTGACAAATTCACACTGTGTTAAGCAGACTTACTAAACAACTGTTGAAGACATTCTTCCAGGTCAAAGTTTGTCTATTTTGTTATTAGAGAACATCAGAGGAGTATTCACAAAGCATTTTTTAATGTAATCATAGTTACAAGCTGTGCTTTTTGGCACAAGTAACCAATAATGGCATGAAAAGGAACAGCGAGCCAGCTCTTCTTTGAGTAAATTATGTGATAATGATAAGTTGCTTAATCCTTCAGGAGAACAGTCCATTTTGCAGAGCAGATAATTTACACATAGTTGAAAGAATACCATAAAAGCCCCTTGAAGACTGGCAGCTGACTACCGTACAGAGGGATGGGTTTTAATTCTGTGTTTGCCAGCTAGTCAAGGCTATCAGCCTAATAATTCTCTCAGTGCCTTGTAACAGCTCTATGTAGAGCCATTCAGAACCCTTGATCACACCAGAAAGAGAATAAAGAGGCCTTCATACTCATGCAAGGAGGAAAGAAACCAAAGCATCTGCTTCTGTGAAAGCATATCTATATATCTGCTAACGACGCTTTACAGCAGCATCAGTGATGACATGAATAACAAAAGTTTGAATACTATGTCTCATCTCAGTGCTCTTTTTCATTAGTCAGCAATGGAATAACATCATGTAAGCTGCAGCTGTTTTAGGTCAGGGGAGGGAGTAGATAGCTGTCAAAATTTTGAAGTGCAGGGTGGGCCAAAAAGCTCAGAAAAATGTGGCATTCATTTCAAGCTTTTGAGAAACTAGGTTTGTTACAATCCAAACACACAAACGGGTTTATAGTTCTGTGTGGAAGGTGCATTAAGTATTAAGTATTAAAATACTGATAACAAGGAGTAATCCAGCTTCATACAAAACTGGGATTTTCCTTCCAGACAAGGCAAGGCTGAGCAGTAATAGAGGCTCTTTGAATAGCACAGAGGAAGAATGAAACTGTCCATAGCCCTTCAAAACTTCCCATGCACCCAGATGGTGCATGGAGAGCACAAACTGAAGCTCTTGAAGGATCTTTGATATGTCTGTATTAGATCCCTATGAAGTGACCTGGGACCAAACAGGTTTGGGTATGCTAGATTAACCTGTAAATGAAGCACATTATTACAAGAAGGAAAAGATATTAACCCTTAAATCACAGGTTTTTGTAGTCCCACCTTGTTTGTTGGACTTAGTAAAAGACAATAGGATCTCATCTGGTTTACTGAGAAGGAAATTGTGGTGTGTGAAACTGTGGCTGAACTCATGTCAAACAGAGCTCCAAGGAACAGTGGCTCTCACTGATCACCAATTGGGCCTGTGCACTTGTACTCAGTGAATGCACAATATTCCCCCTATCAAAGCTTTCACCCCTCCTGGTGCACTGCAGCTGGGTGAGAAACAGGCAACCTACCTCCTTGGCCTGGCCACTCAGAAGGATACTGCTGAACAGGTAAAATAATCTTATCTGCCACCTCTTATAGCAATATGGTATCTTATGATACCATTTTTTCCCAGATATTTTCTATCTTCTTGGATTACCTTATTTACCTATGTGTTCATTGCTCACTACACCTCAGTGGCTGTAAGGAAAGGCTGATGTTTACAGGCATCACAGGGAGAACAAATGAGAAATGGTGAGTGTGTACATTAATTGTCTAATTTCAGACAACAGCCAGTAACATTGTGTGTCCAAAGTCCTAATGACAAGAAAAAAGGCCAGGTGGAAACCATGCAATGATGATAAATGCTCCAATAGTTTATTTCATAATGGAAAGTTTGCCAGGTGATTCTATATCATGAAAATACATATAATCTATGAGTTCAGATATAAGTTTTCAAATGAATGCTATATCCATTTGTGTAGCATTTGCAGCAGCAAATCCGTTGTATGTGGTGAGCAAATACAGAGGTGTAAATGAACTATTCTTTGTCTGACCCAACTCTCTTTGCAGCAAAGGCACTAATAAAGACATGGGCACTACTTAGAGAGACTTAGGATTGCTGATAAAACTCTAAAATTAAATGTGAATGAAGCTGTAATATATAACAGTTTTATTTCAGGTGACAGACATCTGCCTACTCTTTACTGCTCAGTTTAGCCTGGCGGTAGTGAAAGATTAGGCTTGAGCCCTGAACCTGGCCTTGTGCTACACTCTTCAGTTCAACAATTTGATACAGAGAGTGGGGAAAGATTAACACAAGGCAAACTTCCTTCAACTTTCCTGTAGGTAATCTGAGAATGAATGTCAAAACCTAGCAGAAAAACAGTTGTCATTATTTGCCACAGAGTGAACAGTTTCATGGTGTGTTGTGGTTTTTTACCATGAATAATAGAATCATAGAACAGTTTGGGTTAGAAGGGACTTTAAAGATTATGGAGTTCCAAACTCACTGCAATGGGCAGGGACACCTTCCACTAGATCAGGTTGCTCAAAGACCCATCCAATCTGGCCTTGAACACTTCCAGGGATGAGGCATTCACACCTTCCCAGGGCAACCTGTTCCAGTGTCTCATCACCCTCACAGTGAAGAATTTCTTCTTAATATCTAATCTAAACCTACCCTATTATAGTTGTATTTCACAATAATGAAGATTATTCTATATACTTTTCTTGCAGTCAATATAGTACTTAGTGGAAACACTTCTGAAAACATATGAATGACCCTTGAGCAGTTTCTATTACACCCTCACTAATCAGATGTCATATGTCTTGGATATTGTTAGATAAATCATTTTTGGTAGATGTTGTGCAAGAGGTGTAAAAGTGTATGTGCAGTATCCCAGGCGTCATTGTGAGACTGCACAGCTCCCTTGCAGCACAGGGACAGAAAATCCAGTGAGGCCAGTTTTGTGAACACGTTTCAAAAGTCTTTTTGGTGAAGGGAAAACACTGAGTGAATTAACCTGGAAAAGCTGAGCCAGAGATGTACCCTGGTGCTGCTACTCTGTTGAGGAAGGTATTGCTTATGAACCTGTACCTCCTGCAAAAGCAATGTCTTCAGTGGCCATGGGGAACGTGGCCTTTGATTGTGTTTGAAGAACTTGGATCTTATACCTCGCATGTCTTCCCAGCCCATGATTGTGATGGCAACTGTCCAGAAAAGGACTAGTGAAGAATGGGAAACAAATTCAGATTCTTGATGCTCAGATGAAAAGCATGGTGGCTGTGACACTTAACTGTGGGGACTAGGACCAAACAAGATTCCTGTTTAAGGTCCTAAGGTCCCAGTATGTGGCTGCCAGACTTGTATTGATTTTTTTCTCTTTTTAATTTTTTAAAAAATACTTAGCTTTTCCATCTTTACTGTCTGTAAGCAGCAAAAGTGATGGTGACTACTGTTCAGATTAGGAGAATTATATACAAGTCTCACAGCCAGTCTTTTGACTTTGGAAAACGTCCATAATTGAATTAACAGGGGAAAAAAAAATAAAAAAATGTAAGCAGCAATAGAAATGCGAGAGCGAAGGTACTTAATGGATGTTTTCCAAATGCCCTCTGGGAGTTTCATACCAATGTTGCAAATTCTCTGTGAATGTACCATTTGCTGCAGAACTCAGTTTTCCCATGACACAGAAAAATAAACGGTATTGCTTCAAAATAAAACTAAACCATTCTGATGTGTGCAGGCGCTCCACATGAATACATGATGTCTACAGTACCAGGTTTTAAATCTAATATTGTAAATTTTAATCTGATGTTTATAGATTCCAGTGGGGGTTTCCACATAATTTGCTGTCAGTGATTTACATTAGACAGGAGTTTTCTTTAATGTTGTGTCTGGTTTACCTCAAAATTTAGAATAAAACCAACCTAACATGACTACATTCAAAGGACTTGGTTGTGAGATCAAAGAGAGACCATGGAAACAATGCTTACCTGTCAGGATTATCTGCAAGGTGCAGTGGAATTTGAGAATAAACTTCATTAGATGTAAAGCATGACCCCAGGGTACCCTTCCCAGAATACTGGACTTTGTGACAGTTATAATCCAGTATCATAGCTGGAAGGACTTTGTATCTAAAAAAGCAAAAAATATCCCAACCCAGGCCTTATGGAGCCTTGTGCCCATACCCCTCTTGTCTTCCTGAAGAGTAGTCAGTTGTCTCTCCTTGTCCTCCTAGGCTGTTAAAAGATACTAGTTATTATAAAGACAAAAAATACCAGAGGAGTAAACAAATGACATGGTAAAATGATCAAGCTCAGTAGCAAGGAAAGAATGAAGAGACTTTAAGTAAATGTAAATCAGATTGGCTTTTATTAAATTATTTTCATTACAGTTTGTAGGGGTTCTTTTGTGTGTTTGTTTGTTTGTTTTTTTCGTTGTTGTTGCTAGTCAAAGCTATTTTTCTCTTTCATATTTGAAAAGACACATGAAGGGAACAGAATTTCTTGACCAGTCCAAGATTTTTGGGACCAACTTAGTAGCGTGGAAAAAGTTAAAACCTGACAATAGGAATTTTATCCCAAATGATGTTTATAAATGAAAAAAACCAACAACACTAAACCATGGAAAGGCCTATCCACACATAGATATCTTCCCACAAGAAGGAATGCAAATCAAACCCAAGAACTAATAGCTATGCAAATCAATGGATGAGGATTGAACTTGGGGAGTAATGTTGCAGTAGCCACAGACTAGTGAATTACCCTGTGCTAAAGAAATGTGTGAGAACTACCTGACCCTACCAGAATCCGAAAATCAACCAGTGTTAGGTTGATTTTCAGAATAGTGCAGGTTACAGAATAGTGTAGGGCTGACCATCAGTACAATGACGTCCAGGAGGTTAAATGAAAGACCTGTGTAATATGTAATATATTTTGGGTTCAAAACACCCTGTGAATCTGGAATGTCTAATTTGGAAATCAATAATTCTTTGCTTTAATTACTTCAGTAATGTAGAATATTTGCAAATGATTGCTTCTGAAGGAGCATTAAAAAAAATATCAAAAACATTAAAGGGGAAGTGAAAAAAGCAAACAGTGCAGAAAATCTGTCATTCTTATTTATTAGTTATGTAGGTGTTCAGGGTATACCTGCTATTAGTAATTACATTGTGATTTTTCTTTCCAATTACATTTTGCAATATGTTTTGGTTTTAGTGGCAATCAGATTGAATTGAAAAGGGAAAAAATCTGCAACAGAATGTTATTGAACCAGAAATGTAGCTTTTCTTACAGGAAGTTCTTAAAGAGGCACTTCTATAATTCTGAAAGTCCTACTGGGAGACTGAATACAAAACTAGATATGTTAGTGGCAGAATGTCCAGGCAGTAGGATTTTAGTCCAAGCCCTTCAATGCCTTTAGTTTGAGACTACTGAGCAAAGGATGAAGGCTTAAAAGATTAAATGAATGAGAAACTATGTGCATTTTTAATACAGAATATTTAAAATGTTCTATGTATTGTGTTTCACACCCTTTTCGTAAGCTCAATATTTTTCCATTTTGCAATGAAATCAGCAATGGAGTAAGTGTCAAGGCTTCCACACGGAGCACTGAGAAAAAATCCTCAAGACATGAGATATGAGCAAAACAAAGAATTCAGCAAAATTTTATTGGTGAAGGGTTCATTGTGGGCTTGGGAGTTGGTTTCACCTTGAAGACATGTTTGCTTTTTCTGTATTTTTGCTTTCTGTGTGTATGTTTCCCCGTTGATTTTCAGAACCTGAAATGGAGTCCTCCTCTGGGCCCTTAAAAGTCCCTATGCTTCCCTAATGCTGAACAGAGTTAAGAGTGCAAGGATGAAGGAGACATAAAAATGTTGTCTTGTTTCACTCTGCCTGTAGCTTATAATTTAGTATAACTTACATAAGTAGCTTTCATGTTTCCATGTTTCAGGAAACATTTATTGAAAATCTGAAAACACATGAAAGGAGAGTCTTACTGTGTGGTAGGTAGTATAGCTAAGGTAGTTTCTTTTGCTGGAGGTGTACTCAGGTGCCAATCTGAAACTCCATCTGAAAGTCATAGTCAATTGCTATAATGGGGTAAATTCTGTGGGCCTCTGGCAAGAGTTTACCTCAGTGAATGACATAGAAAGCCCTGGCACACTCATAGGTAGGAGAATTGAGAATGAATATTGTAACAACAAAATTACACCTTGCAACTTTGGTTTTATATTGTTCCTGAAAGTCATTCCTCATCTCTACTATTATAGCATATATACTTCCTGTTGTTTCCATAAATATTCAGCTGCTCTTCTACCCTTGCTAACACTTTAATGTTAATGTTCATGTCATAGACTCCTAAACTTGAATTACAAATTTAATCTGAATTATGCTTTAGAGATAAAGACTTGGGGTGGTTTTTTCAACAGATTTTTAGGACCTTAAGTGCCAATTGCATAGTCATTTACTTTTATGCAAAACAGCATTTTTTTTTTAGTAAATGTAGTGATTTTGATAATTGAGAAGGGTCATTTTTTGACATGCATTTCATACTAAATGAATTTTAGCAAGACAAATATACCAAACTAAATTATGCATTACCTTTCCTTCACAAAGAATTAGCACTAGAGACAACAAATAAAATTTACCTATTAAGTAAAATTACCAAGGTTTGTGGGTGAAAAAATTATCAGGTATAGAGGAACAAGCAACCTTGGCTCTCAAGTTTGATTTGAGAATTTGTCAATGGGAGCAGTGTTGCCAACAGCAAGTATTAAGGAAACATCAGCTGAGCCCCAGGAGCTATATGCTTCTGAGTCAATCTCACTTCAGTCCTGAAAGGTGCTTTTTGCCCAGTGTATGACTATTTTAATATATACTTCATACTAGTTCTCCATACCCAGAGGACCAAGTAAGAAAATCCATCAAGATTACCACAGGGGCTGATCTGGACTTCTCTCTCTCACAATCAATCTCTTTGTTTCTTCTCTCGTTCTGGAAAAACTGAGCAGCATCTTGTCTTCACTGCTGTCTCATTACCTAAAAAAGCAGAATCAAAGTGTCTTATCTTGGGCCATTCTACAGAGGTCATTTGCAGCCTTAGGACCTTCTTTCAGTTGCATTTGGATCTCATCACCAGTACCCAAAGCCTGGAGAAACTCTACTAGGAAGAGAATTGGTTGTTTGAACTAGGAAAAGACTGCAATTAGGGCACTTGAAGAAAGGAAAATGTGAAAAATACCTAATAAGAGGAGGATGGTTTAATTTTGAATTGCTGCTCCCCTCTCCTTGCAACACTTCAGAACATTTTAAACTATTCAACTGTAGCAAAATGCAAAATTATATAAAAATATTTATTTTTCTTTTACTACATCATCAGACTGTGGAATTTGCTGTCCAAGAAGTTAATAAAGATCAGAGCATACCAAGATTAAAAAATTCTAAACCATGTTTAAACCTATTGCATGAAATCTCATGTGCTACATACCCCATAGAATGCTTCTCTCTCCTCAGTCATTCCCTTGGTTTGCCCTAAAAGGACCAGGACATGGGTGTTCAAATGGGCATCCTGCACAAGATTCCATTGTAACTCCTGACATCTTCAGGAACTTAATTTCTGGAGACAGAAATTATAACTGGTTGGAGTTAACTTTTACTTGCTCCAAAAACATATTATGGTGCCTTCTACTTACACAGCACTTCTTGCAGGATACACATGTTAAAATATTGCTCAATTTTGAAATCACTGACAAAACGCTTCCTTCCTCTGTCACAGGCTCAAAACAAGGCTTCTATGGAATATGGATTAAATGGTATTTTAATTTTCCTATGCAAGCCAGCTGTGTGCAAGTAGGCAATAATGTAGCAATAGAATCTTACATTCAGTTCAGAATTTTACTACATTCCTGAAGAGACATAAAATAAAGGTGTCTGAGGATAAAGATTTATGGGAGGATTCCCTGGCAAAGTTGTATGAAGTTGATAGGAAATAATAAACAATGAAATCTTAAAGAGAAATTATAATTAAAGGGTTGTTTCTCCACGAAATATTTGGAAACGAGAAATTTGAAAGGTTGGTGTCTTTCACAGCATCTTCAACAAAGAAAGAAGTCTTTAATTTTAGAGTAACAAAATGCATATGTCCTTTTTTTCTATAGTTCGGGTCTACTGTGACTACTGACCTTCCATTCCTCACAATCTCTATCCCATCTGCCTTGACATCCAGGCAGATATCCCAGTGCCTTCAAGTCCCACTCCTGCTTTGCTGTTTTCTACTGTTAAGTAATATCCTCAGCTAAGTAATCCTCTAACTACCAGCTATGAAGCATGAAGAACGTGTCAGTGCTGGTTTCAAGCTGTACACGTGGTGGATGATCAGTGTAATAACCTTACCCTGCAGCTTTTGCTTTAGATAACATATGAATTTTTGTCTCCACATAGCCACACATTTTCTCAGAACCTATTGGAGCTCTTTCTCTCATATCTTGTCATGCCTTGGCCAACTGAAATCTACATTAAACCAGTTTGTAAATTTTCAGGGAACTGGCAGACCAATCTAATCCTATCAGCTTTGTCTATATACGAAAGTAGACTGGAACATGAAAGTATAAAATAAAGGATCAGAAATTATCAGAATTGAATCCGAAGGAATTTTGGGGGATCCCAAATTCTTAGTGGCCTCATGCTATTTATGACATAATGATTTCTTTTTGCAATTTTCTTCTTGGACCTCTGATTAGTCTAATCATAATTATGTGCAAGTTTTCTGATTTTAACATATCTTTTTTGAATGCAAATAATCTGAATTGGATACCTATTCTAGTTGTGATTTGGTATAATGTCTGGAATATTGCACTCTATTTGCTGGAATTACCCTCTCTTCTTTCATTACTGCTTAAAAGCACATTCATCACTGGCTGTGAAAAGATTGCAGGAAAAGATTAAAAAGCATATATGCTTTATAATGTAGACAACCTTTGTTTTGACAAAAGAGCCATCACTGATATAGCCCTAGATACATGAAGGACAACATTTTTCTGTGTACCTAGAGCAAAAGAGACTCTGCTTAAGTTAGGCAAAGACGGTGTTGATAGTAATCTCCCACAATATATCAAGTGCCACCGAAGCTGCAAATCTAAATGTATCTCAAGAATATTTGATAGTTTACAATGTACCTGTTGTATGCAAGATGAGCAAATTTTCTATCTCATTTTTAGGTAAGGGAAAGATGCATAGAGACATAAAAGCACTGACACAGCATGAGTCTTTGAGTCCATTTGCATAAAAGAGATCTGTTCTATTCCAGGTAGTTTCATAATCACATTGGCCTCATTTTCCAATTCAACATTTGCGCAAATCAAGAACAGACACTGCATATGCAGAAACCTTGACCACTGATGAAACATAGCAGCACAGTATCTGTGTAATGTTCTTCTCTTTGTGAAAAAAATGGTATTGGCAGCTATGTATTTCTTCAAATACAAAATACACATGTTAAGTACTGTAGGAAAACATTTAAAGAGTTCTGTTTATCAATCAATGCATCCTAATTAATATTTTCATATAAATGTCCTTGAAAAAGCATCTTTTTTTCTTTTGTATATCATTCCATTTCATGTCAACATACAGGTTTTTCCACCAAAGGTTGGCCAATCCTGCTGTGATTTATGAATACCCATTTTATTCAGAGAGTCAGATTCCATTTGTGAAAACTTAAAACGATAGAGGTAAAGGTATGGTACCAACCAGCATTTGTTTTTTATAGCAATGGTATAAAAACTAACTTCTCCCAGCTGCTCGTAGAGCCACTGGATCAGACCCACATTAAAATAAATTAATAGAGAATAGAGTTTTAAATATAATTTGTCCTACTTACTGTTACCCAGGACAGAGTCTGAATTTCTTTGAGAATCACTGAAGACTTCTCTAGTAAGTTTTGACTCTAGTGTTTACCACAGTGCTCAAGAATAAAACAATACGAAGAATGATCATTCAAGGCTGTAACTACTGAACTCAGAGCAACATTAATTGGAAGTGTGGGTTTCAATGTTAAGAGCTACTGCCCATGTAGCTAGCAGTCATTATTTATGTTGAGACACAAAAATTATAGAGTAGGGCTACCACAAATCAGCTGCTAACAACACAGAAGCAGTCTACAATTAACATTATTTCTACATATAGTGAAAATCAAAGAATGACATCTTAAAATTTTGCCAGCCAACATTTTTTACCCTTGGGTTCATCATCTTCCCTCAGCTCTATGCTGTACTCTGTGTGGGAATAATCCTGAGTGGAAAGAAGACAGCTTTCTTAAAGGATTGTCTTCCTTTAGTTGTTTTTAACAGGACTTGAATCAATGGTCAGTCATCAAACTTTGAACAAGAAGTTCTTTTTACACCCGTGCCAGAACTTGCAACCAAAAAGATGTAGAGATAACCAAAGGGTTGTAAAGAATGTAAATTTGCCTTGAGGACAATATGCTTCATTTCTTACACTTAAATGCAGAGCTCCCCACTTATGCTAGTGTAAAGCACCAACTCACCATGCTGACTGAAGCAGACCCAGCAAGGGCTAAATGGGAAGGGCTAATTGCTCATCCATGTGTAAGGGTCAGTAGGGCAGCAGCTGTGAGCAATAAAGATCAGATGGGCTTGATCATCCATCTCAAATCACAATACTTTGATGACCATAGGGTGGCAATGCATCATCTTGCAATTCTCCTTCCAGATATAATAATGCAGTCTCCTCCCATGGACAATTCCCAGTACTAGATGATCCTGCTCTGTGTAGAATTTCCAAGGTAATGCTTCTCTGGAACCTCTTTTCTGTTCCCAGCAAAACAATCTGTCTACCACTTCCCTAACTCAGCCCAGGACTGACAGCAATTTTTTTATTCCCTGCTGGTACTGTCCCAAATAGAGTTTCTGGGTTAAGAGCCTCTTTTGATTAACACATATCAGTTTTAAAAGGCTCCATAATAATCATTGTAAGCTTTTAATATAAGTATGGGGTTTGCACACAACAACAGCAGAGAAAGAGAAGTGTTAGAAAAGAAGAAAGGAAGGAAGTCATGTAGGGCTGAACCCAACATCAGGGACCTTGCCTCCACTCACCACAAAATATAAGGACAGGCAATTTACTTGCATGAGAAAGTGAAATGGTCTCTTGTACTACACATGTACACCCTCTCACACTCCTCTTTTCCTAATGCTCTTAGAGACGTCTATCCATAGTCAGTCATTCTTGCTTTAAATTTCTTTAAGTAACATTTTTTTAATCTTCCAGATTCTGGGAGGCCATTTGTCAGGGTAATTCCTGGGTATAAATTCCTAGTGGCTAAATTAGCAAGGGACTGAACAAAGATGGGATTCTGTGTTCAAAGTAGAAATCCTGTTTCACCAATAACTCGATTTAAGGGACCCTATAACAAAATGTTTGTACATTTATGTTCCTGCATTTTATTTTCTGTGACATTAGACTCTGAATTTATGAATATTATGATCACCGTGTCTCATTGAGAATTTGGACTTTAGCCTATGAGCTTGCTACTCTAGACATCCCAATATATAGGCACCATCTTGATCTTCCCCAAATCAGTTTCTGTTTTGTACTTTCTCTTTTGCACTTTCTCTGAGAGTACATGTGGCTCTTGTTCACAAAAGCCCTATGTGTAACTCATCGGTCAATTCAGCTGCACTGGGTGCATGTGCTCAGAAGAGAAGAAAGAAAACCCACCTCTTTCCAGAGTAGTAAAGACTACCTTTCCTTTGTTTAAGAAGATTGTGGGGGAAGGGAAGGAAATATCACATCCATAAGTGTCGCTAATGAAGCATTCAGTGATGTGTGCGGAGATAACACGGTCTAGCAACATTCATAGCTGACCAGTTGAGAACCAGGGCAAGTGCATATAAAATAGACTTTAGTGCTTTGGTACTCTTTTCTAGATGGTTTTAAAAAGATAAGTCAGGGCAGAAGAAAACCCTGGTTTTATTTTTTTTTTTTTTTTTGATAAAGGACCTATTTTGACTCCTTTCTTCTTCAGAAACTTTGTGAGGACTTTTAATACCATTTAGTGTTCAGAATATTCAGTTTTATTCCATTAGTGAACATCTAGGGTTTTAATATACTCTTTGTCCAACACTGGGCAGCCCAGATAAGTATTCATTACTTTTACTACCACTGGGAATTCTTCTGTAGGTGTGTAAAAAGAAGTTCTGAATACATACCCCAGAAACACTGGAAACCCCAGAAACAGTTATGTTCCTCATATTTGAGAAAAGAAAATTAATATTACTATTTTAATTATCCTTCTCAAAAGATTTCAGATCCCTTCAAAGGAAAAGGGCTCTATTCAACATTTCTACTGCACTGTAAACTTTCTTCTCTCACCCACAGAAAATCTTCTAAAGTTACAGGGCAATTTCAGTCAGAGGGTCTGCTCTACGGTCACAGTTTAAGCTTCATGGATTTCTCTTAAATTCAGCTTTCTCTTAAATTCACTTTCCATTCTGTAGTGTGAATACAGACAAAGCCGACTTTATGGCAAATGTAATTCTGACTCCCTCTTTCAATCTATGTCCTCCGCCTAGATGGAAAGGATACTTTTTTCTCAGTTGTCAGGGACAGAATTGGAGCAGTGCAGCCTAGTGAAGCACCCCAGCAAAGGACCCATGCAAATATGAGCACATTATCTTCTGTAATCCTCTGCGTAATGCTTCTCATCATTGCACCCCAGAGCCCAGGTAAACTTGCCAAAACAGATTCACAGAGTGTAATTAATAATTAGTCTGTTGTGCACATAGTTTGTTATCCTCAGCATTATTTTTCTAATGAGCAAAAATTTTATATTAGTCTCTGTTTGAACTTTCTGGTAAAGACATTCTGCAGACTCCAAAGGACGAATCCAAAATCTGAATTTATTTTGTGGGTTACAGGTTTTCCGATTTTATGTTATCAGAGAAGAAAGAGAGTGTAGAGGGGAGAGATATGGATTCAGACATACTGTTGGGTATTCATTCCTCACAGAAAAAGGAAAGCAACTAAACAAATTGTAAATGATGTAAAGAGGAGAGATAATGTCAGTGCTTGATCTCAGAAAATCTATGCCCAAGCAGCCTTGGAATATTTTTAATCAGACCAGCTACGAGAAAGAGACCTTCATATCTGTGAGGCAACTGTCCTTGAACAGTTTATAAGTGCCTTGCTGTTAACAGGCAATCACTCATAGCCTAACCCTCATCATCTCAAATACTTGAGATATTATAGGATGATTAAAACAGTGAAAAATCCCTCATTCATTTCATTGACTCCCACATGTATAATTCTTACATCTGCCTCTGAACTTTAAGCCTGCATGTTAAATTTCCCTTTCTCAGTTTAGCATTTATCCTGTTGGATTTTCTCATGGCTTTCCTTTCAACATTTTTCATAGGCTAGTAACACTCTTTCTAACCTGACAAAAAAGGATATCCTTTGTAGGAAGCCATCATGCCTGATGCTGCTGTATGGACTACCTGAAATTTTTTGTTAGCCAATATTTCATTCTGTTTTTCAGCAATTAAGCTGGTGAGACTATACTCGCAGTTGTAAAAGCCTTTTAATCTGGAAAGGGAAGAACAAAATATATGGCACCATGCAGCTAAATTTAACCTGGAATTAAGAAACTTTTTATAAAAACTCCCACTCAGACAGTTACAGTGCTTCCAATGACAGAAAAATGTTTTTACGTAACCTTTGTCTACAATTGGCCTGTCTGTTTCAGTTTGCACTTTTTTAAAGACTTTCCAATTGTGTAAAAAGCATATAAGGTAGATACAGTGTATTTTTACACAGTACATTTGTATAAACTGTTCCCTTACAGCCCAAAAGAAACAGGAATTGTTCACAGTTTACTGTCACTTCAGTCCTTCTCCAGGGCTCTCATTATTTCTTCTAATATATCTAGGATTAGAAGACTAATACTAGAGTGAAAATTCTTGGCCATAGGATGTGAAATGTCGAATGTGAACAAATGTATACTTTGAATTCTGATGTATTAGAAAAAAGGTACTTTTTGGGGAGAGAAAAGATGGTTCTCAGTTTTATGATGGATCATGTATTCTTAGTATAATATCCTATAATTAAAAATATCATCAGTGCTGCATGCTAACAACAAAAATGAGATCATTGCCTTGGCCTGATCTGTAAAAAGCTTTTACCACCAGCTACAGTATAGCACTTGTGGCACCAGCAACATCTTTAGGACTATCTGATTCATATTCATCCTTAATTGAGATTGCTGGCAGAAGGCTGTTTTATATACACTTGTACCAAAAAAAGCAAATCAACACAAGTAAGAATGGCAAATCTAGTAGGGCTCTTTAATTATATTTTCTCAATACAGAGCCAAATCA
This sequence comes from Chloroceryle amazona, assembly GCA_027560015.1. Lineage (NCBI taxonomy): Eukaryota > Metazoa > Chordata > Aves > Coraciiformes > Cerylidae > Chloroceryle > Chloroceryle amazona. The sequence continues at coordinate 22,839 of JANHFX010009233.1, forward strand.
TCATCTGCAAGATCTTATGGCCATTGTTTCTGCTCAGAACTGTAACTCAATTAGACCACCACAGGCAAGCAGTACTAGGCCAAATCCTCCAGTTACAGGCCAGCAGAGTCCTAACTGGCAATGTCTTTTCCAAAATGAGCTAAATACCTTGTGATACGGAGGAAGAACCAAACTAGTAATAACAACACTGAGGGCAAAGGAGGTTTGGAGGAAAAGTAGATATATCAGAAATTTAGTTTGTGCTTCTGATACGGAACTGTTTGGTTGCTCATAAGCAGAACTGTAATGTGGAAAGATGATGAAAAGGGTGCTACACTTGGATTTCCCCAGGTGGTCTGATAGAGGGAGTCATCTGCTTTGCATCATCTAATATCAAGCAGGTGAAATAAAATCCCAAGTGCTGATGTAAGCAATGACAATTACTACTTTGAATAATGTAATTCTTTAATAGAGATAATGTATTTAATATTGCTAATGTTAAAAGTTTTACACAATCATCTTGTGGTTGAATTAATTATTTTGTCTCTGTAACAGTAGTTATTCTATAAGATAAAGCTATCCATATTAATAGTTCATGTGATAAAAGTTCCAATGTGATATGCAAAATGGACATGAACTCAGCCTGATCTTCACCACTGCTGTGTCTGTAGGATCAGCTAATATGACAGCTTACTGTTATTAAGTCCATTGTAGATTAAAAGTTTAACATGGAAATCTTATGAAAGTGCAAATAATATGTGTTTTAGCATCAAGCCCACCTAATTTACTTGTGTAAAATAGTATGTCTTGGAAGAATAACTTCTAAACCATGTATTTACACTAAAATGAGCTGAGATTAGACTGCCAAATATATCTAGATGAAAGACAAGGCTTTAAAGAACTGTCTTAACAATACTAAGTCTATACGAAATATATGAGAAAAGAAAATAGTTACAACAATTAAAACCACATTTTGTATGGAAATTATTTCAGAACTTCATAAAAGCCTCATAATTACGTTGTAATTCTTAGCACAGAAACATTTGCCAAAGGCATCTTCTAAAGTGAAATATGATTATCAGGAAAAAATTCATAAGATTTGAAGATGGAAAACTAGAATAATTTCAAGATAAAATAGAATAATTTTGAAGTAGAAAGTGCTGGTAAAACCATTAATATTTCATAATTAGGTATTTTTAAATTACACTGTAAATGTTTTCCTTTAGTGTCAATAGATACACCACATGAAATTTCAGCTGCACAGGTGCGACCACTTAGTTCAGAGAGATGTAAGTTATCAGCCTGAGTTCCTCAAGTCTGCAGCCTCCAAAATGGGCAGTTTCCTGTAATCCTGGAATTGTGTTTGTGAATAGTGTTGGACAGACAGCTTTTGGCTGCCAATCACTACCAGGCACTACTTACTCACAAACAGGCCTGCTGATTGCAGAGTAGGAAAGGAAGGGACCATGTGACGGAACATATCCCGAACCTTTCACCTTAAAATACCAGAATAGTTGGTTGATTTTTGCAGAATGGGGTTAAAGAAGTGAGCTATTCTGGTCTACAGTCTTTTTTTGGGGGGAAGCCCCAGAGATGTTAATTACATTCCCTCAGAAAATGACATGTTTATGATTTTTAATCCTTTAGATGTTGTACCTATCAATAATAGCTGTAAGCAACATTAAAAATCCAAATGCATATTTTTTCAGAACAAAACTGATAAAATTAAATCTTTATTGTTTTTAATAGACTGTTATATACATGGAAGCTTAAAGGACTTGCGTATCTGAAAGCTTGTAGGTTTTTTCCCCAGTGGTATCAATTGCTCAGATGAAAGATTTATCTTCCATGGGTAATGTCCTCACAGAGAAACACTAATTATTCCTGCAATTAAAGTGAACTGAAACACATCAATGCCCTTTATAGAAATAATACTGTCCACATAAATGAATCTGCAGTTTTGGAAGGAGTATTCCAGAATAACTTCTGACATTTTTAGAGTAGATAGACATGCATTTTACCAATATATGAATGGACTAATAAACAAAAAAACCCCACAAAATAACATGTACATTATATGATATTTTCAAACTTTGCTGCATTCATGTTTGTTAACACCAGACACTACATGTGGGGATTATTTGTTTTCATGAAAAGAAGCAAATATTGTTATACTACTGAAACTGAGAACTGCATCTTCAATACTGTGAATCAGAAAAGTCTGGAAAAGGCGAGAGTCAGTCTGAGAAGCCTTTCCATGTCTCTGTTATGTATTTACTGTATATTTAAAGATCAACTCTGTTTTCATTCTTCTGTTAAAATGTCATATTCATATGACTTTGTTTGCAAGCACAGTAAAGAGATGAGTGCTTTAGAGATACATTAAGGAGACCAGTTGCATCAGTGCAATTTGAGTTTACTGTATACCCTGATTCCTACCTGCTTCCTTGACTGCATGCTATCTAGCACTTCAAAATTTATGAAGTATACCCTCTTTACATGCCTAAGTACTTCAACAGGCAGGTTAAATAGACTCGTAAGAAGGTTTTAGGTACTAATGAGGGAGAGGATTTGATAGGGTTTATATATTTCTATAAATAGAATGTTATACTATTTCTAAAAGTACCTCTTTCAAATTATGCCCATTGATTATACTTATTTAATGAATTTCTGGAAAAATACATAAAAATCCCCCTGTTTTGTTTGTTTTCCCCAAGGTCTTGTGTAAGATATCCATGAAAGAACAAATTAATAATTTTCAAGGGAAATAATCCATTTCATATTTTGACAGATGTATGCTCCTCATGTCTTTATCTTCAAGCCTCAAGCTAGTTCAGTAGCCTATAGTTTATTTACTGATATTGACAATGTTTTGACTGTATGTTTTCTGTGGAGGACACTGCATTTATTGGAGAGTTCTCCACTACTGACTTCCTTACTGATCCATTGCTGTAGAGGAAAAAAAAAAACAGAGCACGTTTACGAGGCCCTATGCAGGGATATTATTGCAACATCACCACTCTGCAAAGTGGCATCTTGAATAGCATTCTACAGCAAATAATGTCGATTTGGAAAATCACTCACTTTAGAAACCTGACTTTCTTGTCTCTTTCCTCTGTAATCTTAGCTCATCTTTAAGTGATTCCAGTTCTTTCCTGAAACTTTTCTTTTAGTCCTTTGAAACTCAATATTCTTGGTTTCCTTCAACAAGACAATTCAGTGTCTCTGGGGTTAAGGAAACCATAGTTTAAATATCCAGTCACTAGAGGAGGAGCAAAAGGCAAAGAAGTTGTGGATTTGGTCAGGATACATCATCATGTAACTTGTCACTTTTCTTAGCACACCCCGGAAAGAGATTATTATAAGAAAAGCACCCTCTTGCTTGAAAAAGGAAAATAAATGGATGTGCCTAAATGAAAAAAACAAAATGTGGAAATGACATCTGTACACCTGTCTGCCAGAAGCATCTTTTCAAAATGCTTAAATGTCCTCTCTATTATTATCCGAGACAGCTGCCAAGATTCTTTATTCAGACTGAATTACTCTTTTTGATGTAACTCACACTGGTGCTCTGAACTAAGGTAGGAGCCTGAATAAATTTCTGTGGCTTCCTCCCACACAGACATTCGACTAACTTGCAGATACATGTTGAGTCTTACGTTCTCTTCACAGTGATTCTCATCTCCAGTAGCAGCATACAACTTTGATTACGTAGGAATGAAATTTACTGAGACACTTAAACACTGCTTTTTATGTATCATTTAAATTGCCAATAAAAAGTACAATTCAAAAGATATAATTTTACAGAGTGTTAAACATTACCTATCAGCATAGTTTTTGAAAGACTTTCAATAATATTTTGTTTTATTACCTGTATCTATAAAACTGAATACTTTCAGGAGTTGCTAAACCATAATTTTGCCTTTCCCTATAGATTATACATGATGGGTCTAATGCTCTTACAGGTGTTAATCATGAGTTGCTCTGCAGGTGTGACTGTTATCTCTCTCATCCATTTTTTCTCTCAGCACACAGACAAGCTTTTATTCTTGGGGAGATGTGCGGCTTGGACCTATTAAAACCTGCAGCATGCAGAAGCAGCTCTGGGAAGGAGGGAAGAAGGCATGAGAAATAAAATTGTTTTGGTTCCTTTGAGCTGTGTTTCTAAACTTATACTTTGAGACAGAGGCTCTTGGAATCATAGAATCATCGAATCATCTAGGTTGGAAAAGACCCATGGGATCGTGTCCAACCTTTCACCCTACTCTACAAGTCCACCCCTAGACCATATCCCCCAACACTACATCTAAGTGATGCTTAAACACATACAGGGATGGCGATTCAACCACCTCCCTGGGCAGCCTATTCCAATATCCCACCACTCTTTCTGTGAAAAATTTCTTCCTAGTGTCCAGTCTAAACCTACCTTGTTTCAGCTTGAGGCCATTCCCTCTGGTTCTATCAGTAATTATCCAAGAGAAGAGACCAGCACCAACCCCTCTACAATGTCCTTTCAGGTAGGTGTAGAGAGTGCTGAGGTCTCCCCTCAGACTCCTTTTCCTCAAACTAAACAGACCTAGCTCCTTCAAACGGTCCTCATCTGATTTATTCTCCAGTCCATTGACCAGCTTCGTTGCCCTCCTTTGCACCTGCTCCAGCACCTCGATATCCTTCTTGTACTGAGGTGACCAGAACTGGACACAGTACTCAAGGTGAGGCCTCACCAGTGCTGAGTACAGGGGGCAATCACCTCCCTACTTCTGCTGCTCACACCGTTTCTGTTACAGGCCAGGATGCTATTGGCCTTCTTTGACACCTGGGCACACTGCTGGCTCATATTCATTCGCTTGTCAACTAGAACCCCCAGGTCCCTCTCCTCCGGACAACTCTCCAGCCACACTTCCCCAAGCCTGGAGCATTGCATGG
>JANHFX010009234.1:0-15023 GCA_027560015.1 Chloroceryle amazona
CCCCATCTGTGTGTTCTGAATCCAGTACCAGATTCCAGCTCCCGCACACAGCTCCCATCTGCTGCTGGGCCCAGTCTGGGACTCTCCTGGTGCCTGCTCCACAGCACCAGTGGTGATGGTGATGGAATTGCCATGGGGGGACAGGGAAGAGCTGGGTTCAATACTGGGTTTGCTTATATTTGTATATATTACATAATTATTATTATTTTCATTCAAGCTGTTGCAGTTTCCTTTCCTAATCACTACGTCTCTCTCCCTTATTCCCTTTCTCTTCCCCTTTGGGGAGGGAGGGGGGTTAACAGAGAGTGTCTGTTATAGGTCTAGCAGACAGCCCTGACCCTAAACCATGACAAACAGATAGCTAGACTCATGCCAGAAGTTTTTTTTTCAGCTTCTACTGTAAGATGAAGAAAAGTTTTATCTGCAAGGTGGTTGCAGAGCAATGTTCTTTTATATCTGTGACTAACATAAATCCGGCCTCGTTCATCCACGAATGCTTCAGCAATCAGAAACTATTGCTCCTGACAACTCTATTACAATAATCACACTTTACAACCTGAGGAATCCTCAGCAAGGACAGGGGAACAAGTATAACCTAAAGAGACAGGAGTCAAAATGAAGATGGGGAAAACCAAAAAAACCAACAAGGTCCTGTTGACCAGAGCAAAGTTCTGAATGTGTCTGCCAAGGGAGTCCAGCAATCCCTTCCAGAACATTCCTGCTCACAACAACACACCCAAACAGCTGCTCAATGAAACCAACTGAAAAATGGGCTTTGAACCCTCAAGAGCTGAGAAAACCACAGTTAAACTCACTCCACGCAGTACACATGAAAAAAAAATTGGCACACCTGTTGCTTTCTCATTTATATCTGTTAAAAAGAAACAGTAACTGGGAGATTAAGCCCTCCCTCCATAACACCCCACAACACAAGATGATTATGAAATAGCAGGAGGTATAAAAGTTGGAAAAGCCAAACCTCCCCAGCAGCCATCAAAATGCAGGTGCTCAGACAGTTCCTTCTCCTGCCTCTGCTCACTGCTCTGGCTCTTGCTGAAGACAGCTTAATAGAATTCACAGGTATGGAAATCTAGCTTTCATCTGGGGGATTTTACTAATTTTGGCACAACAGGTATTTTATAGGCAACTGAAGGGAAAAAAAATGTTCAACATACCTCTAAAAGTGCATCTTATTTTAATGCATTGCTGCACAATAGTAATGCCCAAACGTGCCAGCAAGTGTTAAAACCAGTAAATAAATCAAAAATAAAATCAATATATGACTCCCTATGGCAAATTTTTAACTTAAGAACTTGATTTTCAAGAGATTTTACTCTGGAGTGGATATATCCATTTATAAATTAATACTATATTGGAGTAACAGAAATAGTGTCACTTAAGTGGGAAACAGATGCTTTTTGAAAGAGATCAGTTCATTTTTTCTTTTCCTTTGTGCAATCAGAAGCAGCAGAGAGTCGTTTGTTGCTCATTTTGGGATCACCGTTCTGCAAAAGGCTTTTTCTTTCATGGATTTGACATGTTTAATATTTCACTTTTACCACCCACATCATCCTTCAGCAAAGATCCACATGCAAAAAACAGCTTCTTTTGTTTCAAAACCACAACTTACTGGTTTCATTCCAGGCCACCAAGTTACCGTATTGGAAGAGAATAGCTCATATTAAACCTCTTCATGAATTCATAGACCTCTAGCATCTCCCTTGTCCTCTAGTTCTCCCCTTTCTGACCTGAAATGCATCAGTCCATTTACTTATTCCCTGTCTGGAAGCTAATCTAAACTCATCTTCGTTGCCACTCTCTGAAGCTTTTCCTGTTTAGCAGCACCCTTTAGAGACAGAGGATCAGAATTACACACAGAAGTAAATATCCAGTAATGCTGCACACAGTCCTTTAGAGCTCAAATCTGAAAAGTCTTTTTGATTCCATGGATGTAGGTTTCCAAATGCTTTTAAGTCAAGGGCTGAACCTCTGAACTGGATGCAGTGATGTTTAGGAACTCAGTGTAGGGGGAAGAGCAGAAGCTTGAGGTGCTTGTGGCGACAGAACTTGCTGAAGAGAGTTGCTGAGGTGTCCTATATCACTTGGTATTTCCAGTTTTGCCATTGGTTTCATCTGTGATCTGAAACTCCCCTTTGCTACTAGGAAGAGGAGGATAAAAAGTGTTTTCTAATATTCTTTTACTGTTTGATTCTTCAGGTTTCATAAACGGCAGTAATATAAAAGGGAAAGAAAATAAATAAATATCAGTACAACATTTTGCATATCTGTTCCATGATGGACTGTCCCAGAGTCTTTGCATAGTGGAGGATGAAACTATTGCACAAGAAAAACTAAGAAATATCCTTGAAAGCTGGTTTTTGTTGTTGCTCTTCTTCAATAGGCCTACCTCGCTGTGGTGCTTCTCTTCACGAGCTCAACAAAGCATTAAAGATTGAACTCAATGCCAATGCAAACTGCATCTGGCAAATTCAGAGGAATACAAATCAAACAATTAGGCTCATTTTCTCCTATTTTAAGTAAGTATTTTCTCCAGATGCTTTTGTACTAGTTCATTCCATTAGAATACAGTATAGAATAATATTGCCTCCAAATATTTCTCTGCATTTGCTTTAGTAAAAAGCTTATTGAATGTGTGTTGTAGACTCTGAAGAGCCTGATCAGTGAGCTTAGAGAGTTCTCATTGTGTCTGTTTTGTTTGTTGTTTTTTGGTTTTGTTATTTTGTTTTGTTTTAAATAGATTTGCTCCTTCTTCAAGCTGTGAAACTGAAAGTATTAAAGTATATGATGGTCCCTCAACGAATTCACCTCTTCTTGGACAAGTATGTAACAACACTGATGCTGTCCCAGTACTTCAATCATCATCAGACAGTTTCACTTTCCTCATAACAACAAACTCCATGACTTTTACACGGAAGTTCTTTGTCTTCTATTACTACATTTCACCAGGAACAAGTAAGTAATTAAATAGAATTTGAAATGCACCATTTAAAGAAATTTTCCCTTTTTCTGCAATTAGAGACTATTAACAGAACCTTTAATTAGTCTCATACAGTTCTTTAGACCTGTATGGTGTAGAGGGGAAATCAGCAAAATAATAATGCCCTTCCAGAGAGCCAAAAAAAGTTACATTATACTCAGAAAAATGGTTAAAAAGTATGATGGGACTCTACTTTTACTTACAGACGTCTAAATTTACTGTTTGCAAATAGTATAGCATTTATCCAGAAAGAGAACATGACAATCTAGTCAGAACTCCTGCCCACATACAGGTCAGTCAGTGAGGGTTTCATTCAACAAGCTCCGTACTTTTTGTACTTAACAAGTAAGAAGAGTCTGGACAAAATCAGCCTTAGCTTCTGTTGAGCTCCTTGCTTCTGCTGATCTGAGTGGCATGGTATTAAGTTCTTAAAAGCTTTGATTTTACAGAGTAGTTACCACATCCTGGTTTGTGCTGCTCCAGTGTTTAACTTCGCTGCTGAAAAATTGCACCCTATTTCTAGTCTACATTTGACTGCGGTTTCTATTGACGTGTTTTATTTTGCCTTTGTCTATCAAGTAAAATCTCTCTCAGACTTGAAGACTTTGCACTTTGATATAGATCAGGACCAAGGCCTCACAGATTTCTCTAATACAAACTCTCTCAGGCTTTCTTTTGGTTGGTGTAACACTTGCATTACCAGTTTTTCAAGATAGCACCTAATTTACCCCAAATGTAGATTTAATTAAATGACCCATGCTATCAAAGCTAACTCATCTACAGCCACCTCAGATGTCATTACACTGTGCCTCACAGACATACCACAGTGACAGCTGGTTTCATGTTGTCACATCCACCTGACCTGAAATTCTCTAAATAAGTTCTATCTTTGGGCCCTTTAATCATTTCCAAAGTAAAGGAGTCCTAAAGAAACAATCCTGCTAGTTACATAGCTTTAGATCTTTCATTTATTCTGTATGGCTCATTACATAGATGTGTTATGTTACCAATATATCTACTCTTCTTTTCAGAAGTTGAAAATTGTGGGGGACATTTAACTGGTCCCAATGGGACACTTACCAGCCCCAACTACCCAGCAGCTTACCCTGAATTTGTATACTGCATCTGGTACATACAAACAGCAAAAAACACGAAGATAAAGTTGCAGTTCCAAGATTTTTTGTGAGTAAATGCCCTAATAATGCTCTATTACTCTTTTATTTTTTTTTCCCCATTCTGCTCAAAGGCATTATTTTAAACAGAGGAAGCAGAAATGCTTTCACACTTTTAGACCATTTATACACTTTTAAAACAAATGTATTTTGCTGACTCTTAAGATAAAGTATTAACTGCAATGTGTTCTGTATCACTATACATCAGCCTATAGCTACTGCAGTGCCCTCAGTATAAATAATGCTTTTGCTACACAAGAAACTTGTTTAAAGCCATTATGTGCATTTTAACTGCAATTTAGATTTGAGAATCAAAAGAAGAATGAAGCAAATATTACCCAAAGTGAGCCTTCCTCAGTACTGCTGGTCACTGGGCAAAAAAGATGGCTTCACTACTTCCAAAGATAAATGCTAATGGATGCACTGGAATAAAGAAACCACGCTGGCATGGACTTTCCTCACCCATATTGCTCTGAGCAGGCTTGGTCTTCTCCCATATATAGTGGGCTAGTAGCCCTTTTTTGCCTTTCACTTAATCAGTTGACACTGCACATGAAGGAAACTCTCAAACCCAGGGGCATTCAAAGGTTGATATCATCAAGAACATTTCTGGAGATAATTGGACTGCAGAATGCTGTATAAGAATTCAGTATGAAATGTATAAGATTCTATAGAAAATTGTTACCTCGACAGCTGCCCTGTGAGAAGATGAACTCTGCACCGTGTGCTGTCCGCTCCCACCAGTCCTGGCCAGGGTCCATCTGCTGATTCAGGAACAGAGATGATGTTCTGGGGTATCCACCCACCACAGTACAGCTGGAGTCCTTCATCCAGGGTGGCAATCACAGCAATGAGCTCTCATGCAGAGAGCTCTCAAAGAGCACGAGCCTTCCTCTGCTGACACACAAGAGGTTTGAGACACCCATAGAAGTTAACCCTACACTTTTAAAGCTCTTTATTTTAGGATTATAAATATGTGTGTTTATTTGGAGATGTGGTTATTTTTAGTAAATAAGTAGCAATCAATATCTACAGTCTCAGAGCTAAAAGACCATAGCTGATGCAGCTTCTGCTGTGGGTTATAGCAAAATATATGTTACCTCAATGGGAGCAGAATCACATTCTTATTAAGCCTTTGAGGGGTTTCCATGTTTTATTCAGTTTTAATAATTATTATGTTCTTTTATTCTCCATTCTTTTATTTCAGTCGACTGGAATCCAGCAGCCACTCTATATGCATTGGATCCTCTGTCCACTATGAGCAATGTTCGCTATACTCACATTTCCCTCTCATTATTTTTGCTCTATCTACAGCCTGGAACTAGACCCAAACTGCCAGTTTGACTTCGCAGCAGTCTATGATGGCCTCACCACCAACACCAGCTTAATAGGAAAAGTGTGTGGTCGTGCTAAGCCCCAATTTGAATCTTCTTCAAATGTTATGACGGTTGCATTGTCCACAGACTATGCCAACTCCTACAAAGGATTTTCTGCTCACTACACCAGCATCCCGCTGCCAGGTCCTGTGGAGCCTGACAGTAAGTCCACTTGCTACATGAATAGGATGCTGGTTTTATTCTCACATAAGATTATAAATATTGAAAAGGACTGATGGTAGATACTGAGGATCTAGGCCTTTACATTGGTAGTTGTTAACCCTCTTTACATACAAAAATCCCACCTTAGTCTCACATGTTATTACCAGACCCATCTGCAAAAAAACAGAAGCCTGTTCTTCTGCTTCATGGTGCTTTTTCTGGCTGGCACCACTGAAAATCTGACTTTTTCCTTCTTTTTGACAAAGCAAGTGCTGTTACCATCCTAGAGATGTCCTAAAGGTAAACGTATCCTAAACTTTTTGGACTGGTGTTGAGATACTCAGGAAGATGGTCCGCACTGGTTAGTCAAACAGGGTTAGGTGTGTTGCAATTTCCCTTCTTCCTGCCAAGCTGGACCATTTTCTTTACTGGTTCCATAGGTTTGCTTGCCCACCTTCTCATTAACCCAGGTGGAAAGGGAGCCACAAAAGCCTTGATGTGTGCCATAAATTAATTTACTCACTCACTATTCTGCACTAGCCCTGTGACTCCCTTTCACAAAGGCTGCAATTCATTCTGGGTTAACGAGATTAAAATCAAATTTTCAGCATGAGTTTTACATGGTTTTGCTTATCTAACATTTCTGAAATGGAGTGTGAAATTTTATCCTGACTTCTGTATGGTCTCAAACGTGCGTGAGCCATTTCAGACTTGGACAAATCAAGAACCACGTAAGAGGTTGGAGGATCTAGCTCTAGTAAGAAATGAACACAGTTGTTTGTGGTTAACATGTTTTGTTCTGTTGGGTTTTTTTCTAATTTCACTTTCAATGGCAGCACTCCTTACCTGCTCTTCAGACAGCATGAATATTGTCCTGAGCAAGTCTTACCTGGCCTCCCTTGGTTTTTCTGAAACTCACCTACAGCTGAATGATCCATCTTGCCGTCCAACTGTAACGGAATCAGTGATCTTTTCCTTCCCATTGACCGGCTGTGGGACAATTAAAAAGGTAAAGGGGGGGGAAATTTGCATGAACAAGCTGATGAGAGCATATAAATGGGAAGACCTTGTAAAAACAGCTTATGAATAGCAGGTGAATAAACTGATTTGACTTTCACTCAGCTCATCCCATTGCGAGTTTCCAGTCTTGAAGCAGAACATTTTATTCTCTTAAAGAACCTGATGGTCACTGAGCCTTTCAAAGAAGTCCAGGAGAATCCACACAAATTAACCCTGAACGTTTCATACTCTCTCCAACCCAGGTTACCAGAAGTACCATGAAGTTACGTACGTAACTTAAACATTCTTTACAAATACTGGGGTTGGCATTTATCGTGGAGTCACAGGGAAAGGGGAAAACCCCAAGACGTGACTATTCCCAGGAGCTAGCTCACAGCAGGGTGGTGATACGGGTGACCGAAGCATCACTTTGGTAATTCCTACACTCTTACATTCCTTCAGCTGTGCAGGCTGGTGCAGTGGTCTGGAAAAACAGGAGGAGGATTATCCTGGTTTGATAATGATTTTTTGGTGGCAAACTGTTTCACATTTCAAAGGTATCTCAAGCTTCTGCTAAGTGTAGCTGAGCAGCTCTGGAACTTAAGTACACTGCTTTCAAGGGCACTGCTTCACAGAACAATCACAACCAGGCACTCATTGCGATTCCTTTTACAGGATGAAGGCGAGACCATCACTTACACCAACATCCTATCTATCTCTGCAACTGGCAACATTATCACCCGCCACAAGAGCATACAGATTATTGCAAAATGTAAAATGGAAAACAACTCAACCTCAGAAGTCTTTTACATAACAAAAAACAATATCATCCAGAACGCAACCACGGTTGGAAGATACAATGTTAGCATGTCATTCTATGAGTCAGAGTCATTCTCCAAGCCTGTCCAGCAGACACCGTATTACGTAGACCTGAACCAAACTCTTTTTGCTCAAGTCACTCTTCATTCCACTGACCCACACCTTCTGGTGTTTGTTGATACCTGTATAGCATCACCACAGCCTGATTTTGGATTGCTGACGTATGACTTAATCAAAAGTGGGTAAGAGTCTACATTGTGATTTGTCCCCCAGTATGTGAGGGAATACAATCTAAATGTCAACCACAGTTCTCCTCACCTCCCTTCCACTAATCTTCTTCGGTAGACTGGGGTCGGATGCTGTTTTAGCAATTCAACAGCATTGCACAGAGCTGGGAAAAACAAGCACCACATCACATGAAAAAGAAAAGCATTCCTTGTACACCCACATGTAAAAGTAACACTCTAGCTAATTGCTGTGGTTACAGTGAACTGCAGTTAACAAACAGTCCACGTGCAGCAACTGTTTTAACAGCTCTGTAAATTCTGTTGCAGCTGCATTAAAGATGACACTGTGGTAACCTACCCAGTACTTGAACACTACGGAAGATTCCAATTTAACGCCTTCAGGTTCCTGCGGAGCTCTCCCTCAGTTTATCTCCAGTGTGATATTTTAATCTGCGACAGCAAAAACGCCAAGTCTCGCTGTACCGAAGGGTGCATCCGCAGGCAGAAGAGAGCTAGCTCATTGTACGAGTGGAGAACTAATACCATAGTAGGTCCCATCCGCCTGAAGAGAGAGCTCGGGTCTGCAGGTCTCTCAGGTAAGAGGAATACACAAATTCCAAAGCTGATTAAGCTCCTGGTGTGTTACTTTCGTTACACTAGTAGGTAATTTATGCTAGTTCAGAACTAATGTGACATCAAAGCAATGGGTTCCACAAAGTTTGTGATTTGAGATCATAGAAGTGCTTTTCAAACCACCAGACTGATGGCCTTTTGGATGAAGGCGAGCTCTTTGAAGCAGGAAGAGCAGCACCCACTCCTGGTTACAGCAGTGTAGGCAGGATCTGACTACGTATTCAGACATGGAAAGAAGGATTTCAGTCTCAACCGTGACATTTTTTGACACAGCCTACAGAGGGAGCAGGGCTCATTTCTCAAAGCCACATGCTACTTAGAGCACATTCCCAAGCTCAGTCAGGCTTTGTTGCAACCTTTCTATCTTTTAACAGCCCACTCCATTTCTCTCGGTTTTACTTACTGATACTACAGGAAAAACTATGCCAAGGGATAAACACAGACAACTTCTTCCATGCTAGGTTAAATCTTCAGAGGGGTAGGCAGGGCCTATTATAAAGATGACAGCCAGGGGAGCAGAAATGAGAGCTGCAAAACTGTTTGCGAGACAACTTGCTCCTCAGCACAGTTTGCAGTCTACGCTGATCCAGACAAATATTGAGAAATAATGTAAAACAGACTGCAAAATATGGAAAAATCCATTTTAAAGGGCTTATAACTCCCACTACAACCACTGTCCTGACTTTTAGTGAGCACAAAGAAAAAGGGAAAAAAAATAAAAGAAAAAGCACATTGTGCCCCATGCTTGCCAGTCTCCTAGAAACTGGGCACATGTATAATGTGAAAAGGATTCAAGTGCAAAGAGGTCACACTCAATGCATTATAAAAGAGATTAATTCTCATAGCATCTTTCATAATTTACAGTGAGTTTTACCAAGGACCAACTAGTAAACTAGTAGAAGGCCCAGGGTTAGAACCATATCTTTCTGGTTCTGAAGATGACAGGTCTGCTTGGCAGAAATGTGGCTGCAGCGATACCAAAAGAATTTGCCACTGCTATGATCTTCCTCACAATTGTTTTATTACACCTTTTTTTACAACTCTTTGGTACTAGATTCAGAATTTGGAACTACATTCAGAATTTGGAAGTGGTGGGGGTCAACTCCTTGAACCCAAAATATCAGGAAAAAATAAAATGTTTATTTTATTGTCATTGAAAGGCCCTGGTATTCAAAACTTTAAATATCCTGCTTTGTTTTTTTCTTTACGCAGAATCTTTCCCTAAAGCAGATGCTGATGAAACCCTGAAGCTGCAACGAGATCGTTTCTACACACTCGCAGTTGTGGCTTTAACTTCAAATATTATCATCGTGGTAGCTGTGATACTAAAATATCACAAATGCCAAGCAGGGTATTCCTACCAAAAAATCCAGAGCTCAACTTAACTGCTTTAGGATACTTTGAGTGTGTATCAACTTGAATTCAGATTTGTCACCTAAAGGCTGGGGGGTGAACCCAACCCAACCAAACATCAATAAACTAACACCCTGGGAATACAACAATGCTGGGAAACTTATTTTAGCTTCCTTCCTCTCCATCACCAGCTTTTGCTCAACCCATTTTAAGATGCCAAACACAACAAATTTAGGAGTTTACCGCTATGCTCCTGTATACTCAAGTTTAGTGCTGCACCCCAGACTTCAAAGAGCAATAGACAGAATGAAGGATGAAGCTTGACCTTCCACAAAAGAGGAACTTTGAGTCATGTTTCTACCTCCCAAATGACAGCAGGTTATGATCCTGATCCCGACAGGTTAAAGTAAATAGGATGCAATAAGGCTAATGCTCTGGGGGGTGAAGTGCAGGTCCTACCTAGCCCAGCACATTTGTTCTGGAAATGAAGTCCCCTTGAGTGGAACAACAAATTAAATACTTATATTTTTTAGGATAATGAAATATGGAAAAACACAAGTCTGCTAAGTATACATTTATTTCGGTTGTTCCTGCATGGCTCAATTAATTTAGGAGGGGAAAAAGGTATGACAGTCCTGGTTTTGATACCATTTAAGCAGCAGAGATTCCTCACTTAGGTGCTGGTACAGCCAGCAAGGCTTGCAAAGAACCCAGGCTGGGTTTCAAGTCAGCCCATCTCTCTAAACCCAACTCCTCAAGCAGTCTAAGCTAGGCAATGCCAGTACCACCCTTCCTTTTATAGATAGAATTATAAAGGTCTTCAAGAGAACTGCTGTTAAAATAAACCAAAAGCACAAAAACTGCATTTTGTTCTACTGGTAACACGTTACACACAAAACAAAAATCCAAACAATGAGGTGAACTGATTATACAGAGGTAAAAAGATAAGCTGTAACTCAGTTTATTTAGAGTTCTCCATTGTTCCAACTGAAACTAGCAAACTGTTTCGTACAGCTTTTAGCAATGCTCTTTAAATAAATAAGCCACAAAAGGCATACAAAATTCTTCTAGTTAGGAAAAAACACGCATTCTTAAGATCTCTCATAAAACTAACAACTGTGTACAATAGTGGATAAAATTACAGTAACAAAATGCAAGTCAACACCACTGAGGTTCTTTACGGTTATAAAGACCATAAATACTAAGCTTTGTAAAGTGTAGTTGCCTTTGAAGTACTTACATTGAAGTCCTGTCTATATACACCTATCTCTCTCCATTAGAGAGCCCTTCGTTAGAATCATAGTGTGCTTGTGACATTTTGTTTGGCTTTGAGTTCTGAACCAAGTCCATTAAGAGAACCAATTTATTATCTATATGTGTCTGAAGAGCCTGGATTTGACAATCAATATAGTCCATTAGTTTTTTCTCCATCAGTTCCATATTTTTTGAGATGATCTTTTCCAAATAGGAGCAAATAGGCTGTTGTTCTACTCTGTGGAAAGAGCAAATATAAGAGTAAGTATAACCTATTTCTTAATCACATGGGACACAATAGAGAACTGGGCATTTGCACTACTTTTAAATGTAAAGTCTCACTTACTAGACAAAAAAAACTTTGGCAAGTATTAGGTTTTTAGCACAAGCAAAATACCCTGCCTGCCACATTTTAAGTCTCAGTTTTTCTTCATATAAACATGCTAGAGCAGTCATCTCCTTTCAACCTGATTTTCTCCAAGGCTCAGTTATGCATTAGACAGCTTAGTTATGTACAACAAAACCCACATGACTCAGCAGCAGACACAGAGTACAAATCCTGTCAGTATGGCAGACTTTGTTCTTCTCAGCTCAAACTGGTTCGGGATGTACACACAAGCTACATCATTCTTTATTTTTGCATCTGCATTCTTTAAAAATACTGCACTTTCCCAGGAGCTGGAGATGTTCAAGGCACTATTAAAACTCTGCTTCCTAAGCAATATTCCTACATCCCATCACTTCCACTATTGTTCCTTGGGTATTAAACTGGGTGCACTGCTACTATGAAGTTTGCAGTGTAAATACCAACAAATGAGGGACAGGAAAGACGGGTGGGATAAGATAAACTAAGTAGAGCAGAAAGGTCACATAGTGTGAAAAAAAGGAATAATTAAGAACTTAGGAGGTCGAAGTAATCAAAATGAAAATGCAGTAACAGGCGAGAAAGACAAACTAAATGTGTATGAAACTGCAGAAAGATTACACTCTTTGAAATCACAGAAGGTCAAGTGGAGGCCAGAGATGGTTTACTAACAAATGCTGCTGTGATTTCTTCTGAAAAACTCCTATATTCAAGCAGCTCATCTGAAAAATCACTTGTAATCTCATTCATCGCCACCCAGCCTTCAAACCCACCTATTTTAAGATTCACTATTGCTGTTAATAAGAATAAAATGCTTACATTATGGATATTTTTTTTTAAACATGTCAATAAGTACAATTTAAACCACTACTTTTTTTTAATAAGAGTGCTGAACATAACTTACCCAACACACTGAATGCCTTCCTCTTTAGTCACTGCCTTTTTACCAAGATGCCTATCGCCATCTTTTAGCCGAAGATGAGTGACCTGACTACATAAGTTTTGAAGAAAAGGAAGCAGCACCTGCGGATTAGCTACATTTGGGGGTTCACTCATTTGTTCCCAAGTGTGCAAAGATCCCACGACTTTAAAATAACTTCTGAGGTCCACTGTGTTTTGCTGGGTAGTAAGTCTTTCAGAATCAAAAGTATTCCCTCTTTCAGGTACCTGTGTGTCCATATCACGACTTATTTTTAAGTCTTCATCTACTGTTTCACTTGTTAAATGATTTTTAACAGGCAAAGGTTCACTGGTTGATTGATCTTGTAGTGTCTGAAGAGCTGTGCTGTGCAATCCATCTGCTGTGTGGTCACCTCCAAAGTCCAAGTTTTTCCCAAAGATCCAGTTAAGTTTGTCTCCAAGAGGTAAACTGTTCTGATGGGAAGAAAAGCAATACCATTAGTATTTAGGTATTAAAAAAATACTGGAAATTAAAGAATAACAAGAATAGATACCTTATATTTCAGCGTTCTACTAGTGGGATTTTAAAAAGTAGTTCTGAATTATATTCTTAGGGAAAAGCACAGGAAGGTATTCTTCCTCTACATATTATGCATTCGTTATTTTGTCAGTTTTACTGACTTCACTTTTACCATATGACCCCAAGACCAAACATTATTAACATCAGATGGATTCAGGATTCTGCTGAAATAGCCTACTTTGCAGGATTAAGGTCTAAATCAAGTAAATGCTCTGTAAGAGCAGGTTCCCTTTAGCTGAAGCTGACATGCTTTTAGTAACTATAAAGGAGACAAACCTGCCTCGAGCACACAATCTTTGTAAGGACGGCCAGAACTAAGCCAGCATTAAAATGACAGAAATTGGGGATTTAAAAAGAAATCAGAAAAAATCGTCTTCACCACATCAGTTTAGAACAGGCCTAACTGTCACAAAAGGTAGATCAACACTATTTACGTTGATGGAAAAGCACAGTGACTTACTTTCTGCTGACATCGGACCATGTCCATGAGCTGCTGAGCACCTGGAGACAACTTAGATCCCATGGACTCCATTATAGTTTGCACTCTGTCTAGATCTATGCTTGAGCCTAGTGAAGGAAAATCAGTTGCTAGTTTTGCAGACACCGTTTTCACTTGTACGATTATTTTACTGATGAGTACTCTCTGTTTCTCACCAATGGAGAGCAGCTATTGTAAGAAGGAACGAAAAATATTCTGGTTAGAAAAAAATAAATACAGGGTTTTTTTCATTGTATGAATGGCACACTGCATTTTATTTAAGTCT
This sequence comes from Chloroceryle amazona, assembly GCA_027560015.1. NCBI lineage: Eukaryota > Metazoa > Chordata > Aves > Coraciiformes > Cerylidae > Chloroceryle > Chloroceryle amazona. Next base: position 13,602 of record JANHFX010009234.1, read on the forward strand.
TGGGATAAGAACAACATTGAGCTCTGCTCCAGGGAAATTAAGCTGATTTCTCTCAGATTTCTCTCTCTTTGGAAAATTCTGACGGGAACAGAGGTGTCTGCATCACCTATAGATAAATTAGAGCTTGATCTTCTGAGCAATAAGCAACTGTTGACTACCTGCAGTGTATCTGGTTTATCAGGGTTTTTTTCCCTCTACAACTGTATAATCTCTGCCATATAAAAATTGTCTTCATAAAAAGAAATCAGTGATGCAAACTTGAAAGGAGAATTCTGCGATCAAGACAAAGTACTAAGAGATTTTTAAGTGATTATATGAAGCAATGAAGTGTATAGAAACAATAATTTGACTAAGAACAATGCAATTTAGTCAATTAAGTGATTAAAAAGACAAATAAAAACACAATTCGGTTCAACTCCCTACCTTAATTCTACAGGAGGCTGCAGGGCATTCAAACTTAAGGTACTTTTTGTACAACATAACCTTTTCCGTTTCACTAGAAAAATAAAATAAATGAGATCACTATATAAAGTACTTTTATATTTTAGTAGAAATACTCTATAGCAGTAAATACTTAGATAAGAAATAAGACTGACTGGGACATATTTCTAGTGTGGTACAGCAGTTTTAATACTTATGTGCGACGTGCATTGAATCTTAGTGGGTATGGATGTAAAAAAGGAGCTGTAAGCACATGTACATTATCTAACGGAGAAGCTTCTGCTGTTCTGTACATTACTGACACATCTTCCCTGAGGCTCCGAGTTGGCTGTTTTTATTTAGCTAATTAAGCAGCAGACGTGCCATGCAACGACTTAAAAACAGAAGAAAAGGCATTGCTGGCAGAGCACAAAAGGGGAGAACAAATCTTTATTTTCGCTCATGCTCTTAGAGGTGTGAGGTGACTCCATATCAAAGAGACAAGAGATCATTTGGTTAAGATCAGCTACAACAGATATGCTGAAAAGACAGCAGATCTGCTGTCCAGAAAAATTAATCCAGAAAAGTCACCCCTGTCCTACCCCCTTCTGCAGTCTTACACAACAGAGTTTCGGAGTATCACTTTATAGCTGACTAAATTATACGTTGCACTAGTTACAAAAGAACAAGAAGGTAGCCAGAGTAACCGCAGCCTTGGGTCTTTATCCCAGAGGCAGCACTTGTGCAATCCACCAGTAACCGAGGACTACACCTGGGCCATCCCAGGCGACTGCAGTGCCCACACCCCTTCACCAGCTTTCACAGACCGAAATGGTCTTCGCGGTGCAGGCATCAGGTCTTTACTAGCAGAAGCACCTTACAGATACACAGACCGGCGCTGCCAGTCAGGGAAGGGCCAGACGGCGTTAGGGACCCAGGAGTAAACCCGCCGACCCCTCCCCATCCCCAACAGCCGCCGCGAAGCCACGTCCGCCCCCGGTG
>JANHFX010009235.1:0-72938 GCA_027560015.1 Chloroceryle amazona
GCCGTCGTGCCCGGCGCTTGGAGGAGGGAGTGCGGCCGCGCCGGCCGTGGCAGCACCCCGCCATGCCGAGGTCCTTTCTAGTGAAGAGCAAGAAAGCGCACAGCTACCACCAGCCCCGTTCCGCCGACGAGGACTACAGCCTGCGGCTGGAGACGGTGCTAGCCCAGATCTGTGCAGGTAGGAGTCCCTCGGTCGCAGCCTCGCCTACGGCGGACACAGCCCGCCCGCTCCGCATCATTCCACTGCCAGCGGCATCGGCACCGGCCGGCAGCAGTGCAGACCCGAGGCACCGCATTCCCTGCGGGACGCCGGAGAGGCTGATGCGGGGTTGGAGAGACTCCGGCAGCAAATCCTGGTGGGAGCTGGGCCCAGGATGTGCCTGGTTTCCACCACGGACCCTCACTGAGGACCCCCCTCACCCCCTTTGCCCTCCAGCCAGCAAGATCCCCGAGGACACGGGGCTGTGCCGCACCGTACTGCCCGATCCGGAGCCTTCCCAGGGGCGCTTCTCCCCGGAATCCCACCTTACGGAGGCTGCTGATGGCACCTCCGAGTCAGCGCCCAGCTGTGAGGGCAGCGTCTGTGACAGGGTGTCCGAGTTTGAGGATTTCTGGAGACCTCCCTCGCCCTCCGTCTCGCCAGGTAGGACCGAGAGGAAAGAACAGCGCTCGGAGCGGGTCCGGCTGCACGCCCGTGTCAGTGCCGTGAGAAAATGTCTCATGGCTGCGCGCCGCCATCGAAAACGAGTGGAAGGGACAGATTTGCCTTTGCCAGATTTGAGTGGCAAAAGGCAAATCTGTCCCTTGCAGTCGCTTTCGAGTTACCTCTTTCGGGTTGCTTTTCCAGCCTGTCTCCCACTGCTGAGAGAGCAGCGGGTGACAAAGTTGTAACGCCATCGGACGTTGATATTTTTGTTTCTGATAAATTGCTAGAGGCAAGCCAGTTTTGTCTTAAAGGTCCTGGCATTTTCCTACAGGGTCCTGCTCCTCGGAGTTTAGATGGCTTTTGAGACAGTAAAAAATTCTGTCTATATAACTATAGTAAACAGCATTGACTTTGTGTTTTGTACTACCTGATAGACGTTTTCCCTAACTCCCTTTCAGGTTATTTCTTGCCTCTTGCCTATAAAAAGCATCTCTCCCTCCCAACCTTCTCGGTTTTGTTTTTTGGTTTGTTTGTTTGGGTTTTTTTCAAGATTTTTTTTTTCTTTTCTAAAAACACATTCATAAAAACCAGAGGAAAATAATGACGGTCAGATTTAAACACCCCAAATCCAGGAAACTCACACTTATGTCTGCAGAGCCTGTCTCTAGCTCCCTCGTCCTGCCTTTGATGTGGTTGGAGCAGTGGGAGATGCTGTCCCCAGCCTGGCACAAATACTTATCTCGTTTAAAAATACAATCATGTCATTTTATAAAAAAAACATGTATATATAAAACCCACTTTTTCTTGCCTCGGTTAAAAAGTGACAGCTGGAAAAAAAAAGAACAATTTCTGTCTTAGTGAAGGAAAAACTGTCTCAGCTTTACCGACTGACAGCAGACACGAGCAAACGAATACTTAGTCCTGTTTCCCTACTGATTTTCCCACTTCGTCTTTGTAGTGTCCGTGCATATCAATAGCTAATTGTAACGATTTGGGTTTGCATTTTTAAAGCTTTCTTTCTTTTAAGAGTCCTAAAGCCCTTTGAGGGGACATTCAAGATTCTGCCCAGTATCATCACTGCAAGCCATGGGGCAGGTTCAGTCTGTGACCGGACCAAATGCAGCAGTACGGCAGACTTTCTTTTGCTAACATTTCTGCACAAAGTGTGGCTATGTGTGTAGTTTTTATTATAACGAATTTGTCCTGTTCCTCCTTCTCTAAATAATTACAATTTCTGCATGGGAAACAGACCGTTTTCATAAGGTGTCTGAAAGACAGGTGGAAACTGGAGCAGGTATTTACCAGGGCTGCTCTGCCTTTTTCTCTTCCCCACTCCTTTCTTCCCCCACTGTGGGATTCATTAGCTCCCAGTCAACCATCCAGCTACTCAGGGAAGGTATCTTTGCTAAATGAGTGTGACATCCCCAGATCAAGATTTTTCGAGGGCAGTGGGGGAGGGTGGTCCTGGGACTGTCTGATCCCATTTACAGGAACGGCAAGGTGAGGGACTCCAAGTACCGTAAGGAAAGAGCTTTACTAAATGGACCTCAGTGCACTGAGAGGTGCTGTTACGTTAATGATGAAGACAGTTGCAGCAGGATTAAGTAGTTGAGCTTCCTCTGACAGCTTCCCCAGAACCTCTCTGCCTTCCAGCATCTTTGTCAGAATCATTGCAAAGCTGGAATTTGTGCCTACGTTACTTCTGCAAGACACACTGGTGAGAGACTGGGTTTGTGTGACTGTGTTTGTGTAGGGCACAGTTTCTGTGCTTTGACAGTCAGGGAGGATGAGAAATTATGTTTCTAAGTTGTGCTCAGGGCAGGTGCAGCGAGCGGTACTATCACCTCCTTATCCCTAGAAGTGAATATAGGTCCAGGTTGCACTTCAATACGCAGTGAAAGCCAGATTTCAGGCTTGTCTTTGTGTGCTCCGCTCCGAATTCAGGCAGGCATGCACACACACAATACCTGTTGACTCACTAGTATGTCTTTGACATCAGTGCATATCACTTTGTTATTTAACCTCACTTGCTATGGGTGTAATCACACCCATAACAATATCAATCTGTTCCAAATCATTTCAGGTTGAGTTTGCATTCAGAAAAGATCACTGATGTTTTTTTTTCTCTCAGAAGTGGTCTGTATAAAGGCTGCACAGAATTTCTAGGAGGAGGAGGCAGAATGTGTCTCTTCCTGCTCCCCTTCTGGAGGCCTAGATGCTGTGGAGCAGAGAGGCAGACACAGAAGTGACTTGCAGTGTGGCAGAGCAGGATTTGCAGGTCGCCTTGACACTGGGTACAGGGCTTGGATGACTTGAGCTTGCCTCTGAGACGTACAGCATGACTGGCTCCCCTGCACTTGTGCTTGAGAGGTTTCCAAAGCATGTGAGGTGATGGAAGGAACATTGCACGCAAACTGGTCTGTGATGCAATGTTTACCATGCACTGTGTTGCCAATTCCAAGGGCTCAAAAATCAGGTCAGCCTTCCCTCTCCTCTCTGGCTTATAAATCAAGATTGAAAGTAATACATCATGGATATTCAGTTCTAGTCCTGATATATTGAGCATTTACATTTTCATGCTTTTCGTTACAGTCTCAGACAGAAGTTGATTTTTAAAAGGAAAAAAAAAAAAAAAAAAAAAGAACAAGCAAACAAAAGGAAAGCTGAGGACCTGATGAAATCATGCAGTTTCAAGAACTGGGGCTTTCAGATAGTTTTGAATCTTGCGATAAAATCATGAGCGATGGCAACACTGAAACTGGTTGCAAAGACACAAGATAATGTGATGCTGACCACAACTTTGCAGTCAGTGCAGAACAGGAAAAATCATGCTAAGCACCATGTCAGCTAATTTGATTTCATCACTCTGTTCAAGTGTCCCAGTTGGTATGTGCACTTATATTTCCAACCAAAAGACTTCTAATTTCAGTGGAAGAATTTGAGATTGTTAACGTCTGAAATTATGTAAAAGATAGGAAACAGTCAAGTCATTCAAAGTTCAATTTACTCTTAATTTCCCACTCCCATCTGTAACCCTCGCTGACCATTTGCCTATCCATTGGATAGCCTAACACATCATGCAACAACACTTTCCTATCCCACCCCTGGTTATCTCAGTTTGCTGAAGGCTGAGAAAGCTGTGGGAGCTGTGAGGCTGACTGGAATGAGAAAAATTGAGAGAGCAATTGTGATTGGACAAGGTTTTAGGTAAGGGAGGTTATTCTGGATGCCCAAGTTGTAAGAGATGCCAATATTTCTGTGGAGGCATTGGCAATATATTGATTAATCTTTTCCTTGGTTCACTAAAACCTTTGTCCAGTGGATACATTTGACTCTCCCAGTGATGATATCTGTTATGATGAAGAGTGAAAGCAGAGCACCCTGGGCATTAATCAGCATCTCTGGCAGACACACTTAGTGTCCTGGTACCTCATGTTCCCTTCCCAGCTGTGCTTTCCTCTATGTGAGGCTCCCTGAAGCATTTGTGTCTTTAGACACTGATCTCAAAGTCTGTGTTCCTGCCATTGCATCAGACTCTGCTATGGGCCTCCCGGGTGTGATTCATCTTGTGGTGCCCCCTGCCTTGGTCAGATGCCATTGCCAAAGGTGAGCCTGTTAGAGACAACAGAAGCCACTTGAGCTTGTCCTATCGGAAGATTGCTTTTGATATGACTGCTAAGAAAATCTTTTTTAATGCGGCCTATACTGATGATTTTGCGAAGCAGTATGTTTTTGGTGGACTCAGTTTCTTGTTGAAACTCAGAACAATCTGAGACAATAATGATTTTATTTCAGATAAGGACTGATTTTAGTTTATTTTTCTCTGAAAAAGTGAGGCATGACATTCAAGCACCTCGTAAGCTGTTCTTTATTTCAATTATGTTGTACTATAGCTGTGGTATAAGTTGAGAGGCTAGGATTGAGCATTAAGTTGTGCAACAAGCAGCTTTAGTTTTGTTGAACAGTTAAATCTCAGCATGCTTGCTCTTTCTGGCACCTCTGTAATGTCATATTTGCTATACTAGATTGACATTAGAGCTTAAAGATGTGGACTGTCAGCTTGGGACACTGTAGATACACTTTCCTAAGGAGCTGCAGATAAAACCAAAGGAAGCAACAGACTGAGTTTTGTAGTGTCTCAACAGTCAGATCAGTGTGTACACACCTGGGCACCCAGAGATGGAGGCAGACAAAATTGGTGTCTGCTTGAAATAATTTGGCTGGGACAGCAGGTGAGTAGGTAGTACTGGATGCACAGATCCTCCTTTGCAGGATCAAATGTCCTCCCATTAGTGATGAAAGGGCAACCTTGATGTGCAGCGCAGGGGCCTGGCTCTGGGCACGAGTTTGAGTGCTGAGGCGATTCTGCCCCATGACAGTGGCTGGACTGTGAAGCGCACTAATTCCCATGCCCTTGTGTTTCCACAGCCTCGGAGCGATCTGTGTGTCCATCCCTAGATGAACCATCCCCCTTCTCAGTGCCCTTCAAACCATACATGTGGAACAGCCTGGGTGGCTCTGAGCTGAGACATCTCGTGCAAAGCTACAGGCCCTGCCCGACGCTGGAGCGAACCTCAGCCCTGGGGCTCTTCTGTGAGCGAGGCTCTGAGCCTGCCCTCTACGGTGCAGAGTGTAGCTCTTCCCTTGGACTTTATGGTGACTTTGGCTCCCCAGGCCCGGGCCTGTTTGAGCGGCCACCGGCAGCAGCACCTGGACTCTATGCTGAGACACAGCCTGGGCTGCAGCAAGAGAAGGGACCAGGTGGCATCAAAGTGGAGTCTGACCTCTTGTGCCGCCCATTGCTGATCAGCACTGGCTCTTACAAGTGTGTCAAGTGCAGCAAGGTAGGGATCTCTTTCTCCTGCACTGGTTATAGCACTTTCCCAGACTCTTCTCCCTGGCAAGCCTCACCCTGTGTGCTCTTTCCCTTCAGGTTTTCTCCACGCCACATGGCCTTGAGGTACATGTGCGCCGCTCACACAGTGGCACAAGGCCCTTTGCCTGTGACATGTGTGGCAAGACCTTCGGCCATGCAGTCAGCCTGGAGCAGCACAAGGCCGTGCACTCACAGGTGAGAGTGGGGCGGACTGCCAGGATGAAGGTCTGAGGGCCAGAGCCAACTGCTTGCTTCAGCTGGCTCTGGGGAGGCCATTGAGGCAATCACAGGGCAGTAGGTGGGCATCTGAATTGAGGAGAGGAAGAGAACATTGCAGGGCTGCAGTGGGCAATGGTAGGTGAAAAATATGGCAGCAGGAAGAGGAAAGGATGAGCAGCTAGTGAAGAAAGGAACAAATCAACTGATTAAAGAACACAGGCTTTGTTTCCATTCCCCAGACTTGTGTGTAGCTGTATTAAGCAATGGGCACTTTTGGCACTCCAGAAGATAATAAGTAATAAATTTTCACTCTCAGAGCTGGAAATTGTAAAGCACATGTGGAGATTTTTTAACAGCTAAAATAACTCACTGTGCTTTCTTTTGACACAGCTCTCCTCATTCTTTCGCCTCCCCTCCCCCAAATAAGTGAGTCTTCCCTTGTTTGTAGTCATTGTGTCTGTTCAGGGAACATCTGAACGACCAGTCAGGTATACAGCACAGACTTCACCCATTTTGACACACTGTGAGTCACTCACCAAAACAATATGGTAGTTAATTTTGGTAGGAGGACTTGTAACATTTTCCACCTGCTGATATTGTGCCATATTTCCTCTTCACCCACCCACTTGACTTGGCAAATCTTCCTTCTTCAGATTGGTTTTTGGAGGCTAGAGTTACAGCAATGTTGTTTTTGCTATCTGTTTTATTTACAGTTTTATGAGTGTGCAATGGCAGAGCACACAACAAGGGGAAATATCTTGTCACACATTAAATAATGCTGAAAAGAGCATCACTGCATGTTGTGTCCATGGAGGGGATGACATTTCAGGGAGAGTGCATTAAAACCCTAATAAACTAAGGTGACTGTATGAAAGCAGAGCAGGAAGAGAAAGGTGTGATGGTAGTTAAGGGATTTGAGGGAGAGATTATGTTGGAAGAAAGTGGCAGAGAGGAGTATGTGAGGGAGAGGAGAGAGACAGCAAGGTCTTAAAGCATTTATTTTGGTATGTTAAAATAGTAAGCAAACCAGTTCCGCCCCCCAGATGCTCTAGGTACCTGTCACTTGAATTTTAATGGAGCTACAAATAAGCAATTAGTTGTTACCCTGCCACCAGAAGTCGGCCTGCCTCAGAAATTTCCCAGGAGAGCTGAACACATCTCAGCACCCACTGTCCTGTGTACATTAGAGATGTGATCTCTGAACAGTGCTGCAGCTGTTTGGCTTATCAGTGGAGTGATCATGTCTTGGGCACCTGTTGAAATGTGGAGGCAGACTCTGCTAGGGTCTGCTCCCACCTGGCCATTCCTGCCAGCAGGAAGAGCTGCTCATTGTGAGGAGTGGTGCACAGCACTGGGAGAAGGTGCATTATCTATTTTATCATGTGGTGCTATCATACCAGTTTTAGTGTCTCCACAAGTCAGTCCAGCTTTCTGGAGAAGTGGAAGTGCTTGCTAAGGCAGAAGGGACAACACTGATGTTCTGGCAAGCATCTTGTTGCTGGTGGGATCACTGGTGTGATGTAACTTGTGTGTTTGGGCTCCTCTCTCTGCAGGAACGCAGTTTTGATTGTAAGATCTGTGGCAAGAGTTTTAAGAGATCTTCTACTCTGTCCACCCATCTGCTCATCCACTCGGACACCCGGCCTTATCCGTGCCAGTACTGTGGGAAGCGGTTCCACCAGAAATCTGATATGAAGAAACACACCTTCATTCACACAGGTCAGCCCTGCGGCTGCTGGTGTTCAGCTCCAACTAAACTCCAACTGTGAGGGCAGGTCTCTGAAGAGGCCTCTGCAGCAGTCCATTCCTCCTCAGCTGGGACAGTACCTGCACATCCCCATACTTCTCCCTGCTCTGCTGCTGTTCATGTTGTCTGAGCTCTGCTTGTACAAAGGAGGGTGATTTGAATGTGGTTTCATGAGCAGCAGCTGCAAAATAACCCAAATCCTCGCAATCCAATCGGTGTACCTTTAATAGGACCCACCAATGTTTATTCAGAGGGCTTTATGTAAGATGATTTGTAGAGTATTACATTCATGTAGCCTTGATTTACAGCCAAGGTCCCTGGAAAATGACAGGTGAATTTGATTCTAGCATTTGTTTTTGCAGGATCTACCAATTTACAATAGGAACAACAAGAGTCTCCTCCTTTAGATCAAACACTAAACTGGAAGGCTGTAGGATCCAACTCTTAGTCTAAATATTTGTTCAGAGATTGTCTGCACTTCCACCCTGACTTTCTGAGAAATGGCTGCAGTTTGATAGAGAATGGAAGGAGAGGTGCAGAGTTCTCAAGTTTCACTGTTAGTAATAAACATGGAAACTAATAAGTGCAAGTGAATCACGGAAGGAAATTGTTTTAAAAATATCACTCAGTGCAAAGCCAGGTTTATCAGAATTCTTTAAAAGAATATCTTGCCTTTCAGACCTGCATCATTTGCTTAAAGTACAGGGAAATGAATGATGTGGGAGATACAGAAGCATTTGTAGGCACAAAAAAAATAGCTGTACTGGCCAAACCCAAGGTTCAGATGACCAAAATCCTGTTTCCTGATAGTGACCACTAGCAGATATCAAAGGGGAAACCTAAAAATGACAAATATATAGAAAGATGGCATTACGGGTAGTGCTGCTTAGTTGCAACTTTTCTAGATGACGAACAGCGAACAATAGTTACTTAAAAAGTTTTTCCACCAGATGTTTGCTGGATGAAAATAAATTATTTAGGTAGTAACACAAAAAGTATTTCCTTAGTAACTTTTTCAAATGAGGCTTAAGTATAATTTCAGCCAAATTCTGAAACAGTCAAAACCATTATTTTGTTGTCAGGTCAGAAATTGTGCCTGGACTTTTAAATTGACAACATAAACCCAGGTCCTTAACTGAATCAGGGACCCCTTTCATATGCAGCATACGCTTGTGAACTGAGCCTCCAGCGTATTTTGGATTGTTTCTAAGAATCCGATCTTCAAACGAGCAAAAAGTTTGTTGCTCTTGCTGAAGTCAGCAGGGTTCTGCAGGTGCAAAGCCACTCTGAAAATCAGGCTTGTTTTTGTGGTTGAGTTCCCTTTTATCCGTTATTTGATAATAAACACTATGAAAATGCACTGAGATCCTATTCCCATGGAGGCTAGTAGAGTTTTGCCACTGACGTCTCTGTAGGAGAAGTTCTGGAGGCTGGATTTAGTCCCATTTATGTTATTTGCCTTCAGGAGAACTTCTGGGCTGACTTGGCGTGACCAATAACATTTCAGCACAGGGAACAGACAGAAGAGCAGATCTCTGAAGGAATGAACCACCTGCCCTTCAGGGTTCACTTAAGGGTCCTCATAGCTCGCCTGGGGACAGACTTGAGCTCACTAGCTTTGGCTTAACAACCTCCCATCTATCTATTCCACCTGTCACGTGCTTATGCTGTAATAATTGATGTCAGTCATTCAGTGTGACCTGGGGGTCTTTCCAGGAGTTCCTCATATTTCTAGGACACAAAGCGAGTTTAAATCACACAGAGTCCATGCAGCCCAATGTATTCACAAAGTTATGGTGTCTCCATGCTTCAGGCTGGACTATACTGGGACAATGGAAGTTCATCCAAGTCCAGGCATGCTGATCTGCAGTGGCTCCCAATTGCATGGTTTTTATAAGAATGACATCTTTGGTAATCACAGGAATCCCTTTGTTTAGCTCTAAAGCCAGTGTGCATTTCCTGTGTACACTGGTCCTCCGTAAGCAGTGTGTTTTCCTCTTTCACACCCTCTCTCTCCCACCTTCTGCTTGCAGGTGAGAAGCCTCACAAGTGCCAGGTGTGTGGAAAAGCCTTTAGTCAAAGCTCAAACCTCATCACCCACAGTCGGAAGCACACAGGCTTCAAGCCCTTTGGCTGTGACCTGTGTGGCAAAGGCTTCCAACGAAAGGTGGATTTACGGAGACACCGGGAAACACAGCATGGCCTGAAATGAATCTCAGCTGCAATACAGAAAGCACCTACAACACTATGAGAACAGACTCCCTTGGCTTCCCCACTGGACCCAAGCCCTGTCCTGAGTACAGACCCTGTCATTACCTTTCTGACCAGGAGTTTGGGTAGGAAAGAAGAGGACAGGGCCATGCATTAACAGCTCAACCTGAATGTCTGTGAAAGTGGAAATTAAAGGCTGGGGTTTCTCTCTTTCTCTTCCCCCTCTGCTTCTGAAATAACACTGGAAAATAAACCTTTTAGCTATGAAGCCTGATACTCCAAAGATGGATAAGCTACCAAATATCTAAGCTGGAAAATACTTCCCCCATGTCCCCCTGATGTTTTCAGTAGCTTGAATCATCTCACAAGGAAACATGGGTCTAACAGTGTTTACATGGTAATGGCAGAGAGCCATCAGCATGTGGTGTAGGGAGTGCTTGCCTTGGTTGAGTTTCAGTGCTGAATGGCTTCACTTTTAGTTTCCTGTCAGGAAAATCTCAAGGATCAGAACTGAACTGTGCAGTTCGACATCTTGCTGTTCTTTTAAGCAAAGGTACTAGCTTGGGCCTGATCCTGTTCTTACCTGTTCTGTTGCATATCAGGAGCTGCATTAACAGTTACAGAGAGGCTTTTTTAACTCTCCCAGAGCCATCTCTCTGTCTGTGCAGGGCCTGGCTGTGTGTTTGTGTGTTTGAGGCATGAGGGAGTTACTTCTTGCTACATCCATTGAGAAGGAAGCTTGTGAAAGACAAGTGGAAAAGCTTAAGCACAGAGTTATGTCTTATAACTAGAAACCCATCCTGACTGAGGAGGGCAGAAGCACCAGGGAGGCACAGACTTTCTGTCCAGAACCATTACTGGCTTCCATACTCTGGGCTTGTTCTGTTAACTGGAAAATAGCTACTCAATAGCATTGTTTGTATATTTGTTCTTGTTTTTTAATTTTTAAAAGGAAGCTCAGCTGAGGTGAGCAGGAATCGTCACAAAAGTATAATTGACTGAATTTGCCTTAAATGACCCTGCATGTACCTCAGTTAAAAAAAAAAAAAAAGCTGTTTTTACTTCATTGACAGGTTTGTACATGTTCTTATTTAGATTTTATGGAGTGTATTATGTTTATTGGTACATATTTATTGGAACAATGTTTTAAGTTAATAAAGTATTGAGAATGGTTCACAGTGAATTTTATTTAATATGTAACTTCAGCACATTCGTGAACGTCAGCCATTACAACACTACACCACAGTGATGGGCAAGCATATGGCATTTGAGGTGAGAATGCAGGCACAGCAAATTTGCACAAGGGATCTGGTGATTAAAGAACACCACTGCTGTATTCATTTGTCCAACTCCCACTGATTTCAGTTGAACAATTCACACATTTTAAGATTGGGGTGTACTGTGTTTAGGACTATCACCATAAAAGGGTTTAGAGGGCAAACAGCAGTTTTAGGTGTCTGTTTTGGAAATGTAGGCTGCCAGAAGCCTCTGCTTAGCCCAGGAGGAACCTGAATGTCTTCCTACAAGATTAAATGTCTGTGCCTGGGAGTTTGCGGGGACACCTGAGCAGCAGGTGCATCATTTATACTTAAGCCTGTTGGGACTCAAAATTGCCTTTTGACTGCCTGCCTTGTCTGCAGGGCTTGCTCCATCTGGCAGTCGCAGCCCATACAAAAGAGAAGCAGGAGGATGATGGAGGGGTACCTTGTCCTTTTCCCAGCAGAGCACAGCATAGCAGCCTGGGCTTTTACACGTGTACATAACCTCCTGTGCCCACATGGGTGTATACTCATTTCCATCTTTGTACTTTTATTCTGGATAAAACTAGTGAGCAGAGGCCTGCTCTGCCCCCTGGGCTGGCTCAGCCCTCAGGGCACCTTGCCCACTCAGGGGACATGACACTCCACCAGCCATGGTGGCCCCACAAAAGCCTCCATGCCTCTGCTTTCTGCCACCTCTAGAACTTCAGCTGCAGCTGCTTCCTCCCAGGGTTGCTCTTGCAGGCTATAGGTGAACTGTGTCTCAGCAGGGCTAACCTAGCATGTGCTACTTGGGCAGAGGTCAGCTTTTCCACCCACAGTTACCCACACCAAGGCTTCACAAACAGGCCTTTTGTTAAACAGAAGGGTGGCCCATGATCACAGTGGGCAGGGCGAGAGGCTGAAGCATTGGCACCACAGGAGGTGCCAGGTGCTCTGAGGAGGCCCATTATGCTGGGTTAATGAAGGCAGGTCAGAGTAGGAGGCTCAGTGGTAATGAGGAAGGCCTGGTGATGCCCCAGGCCCTGCCCAGACCAGGGTAGACTCCAAGGAGCAGCAACGCGGGTGGCACAGGTAGGCTTGGGCTTGGCCCTGAGGCAATGCTCGATATTTATTTTATGGGGAAGCTGTTGTTGTGGATGAAGAGAGTGCTGGCCAGGAATTGTAGGCACTGGGCCGCTGAGGTGCAGCAGCCAGCCCAGCCCCTCTGCCCTCAGCAGGGCCTCTTCCTGCCAGGCACAGCCTCCCTCCCGGTGGGCAGGCCTTGCTCCAGCAGGCCCTGAGTGGGCCCGGGTGCTGGCATGTACCTTTAAAATCACAGTAGTAGTGTGTACCTGCCCCCCTTCTCATCTTTAAACAGGACAACCAGTGTGGTTTTAACTGAGTGCTGGGGTTGGGTGGCTGGGAGGAAGGAGTGGAAGCTGCTGGCAGGACAGGAAGGCTCTGTAGCGTGGACACAGCCTGGGTGGCAACACTGTTCTTCAAGGGAAGAAACTCAGTAGGTGTCTTTATTGCTTTAAGCATGTCTTCCCCCAGAGTGTCTTGCAGTTTACTGGTATATCTCATGGCACTGACATTGAGCCGTTGATCAGGCCCAAAGTCCTTTGGAAGAGCTGTTCATGGTTGCATGGGATGGTGTTCCCCACCTTGCCATCCCTGCTTGCAATGAGTGTCAGCTCAGCTGCTTTGGGTGAAATGCAGCTACCTCAAGGAAAAAGTCATGGCTTTAAGGTGAAGAATTTGAAATTAAGAGGTGGAAAAGAACATCTATCTGGGGGGAATCAGAACAGGCTACTGAGAGGCCATGGTGCAAGTCTGAAGATTGGAAATATCTCTCTCAATGTTATTACTGCGTTCCATTAAAAATGCATTATGCATATTACATGACTCATTATTCATGAAGCAGGTTCCATACCTTTTGTCTGCTGGAGTAACAGTAGAAAGGGTAAGGAGAGATGCTGGAGCACACCTTTGTTTCGTTCTGTAAATTTTTAATGACACCTCTAGCTAACCAGTTGGTGAAGCTCAGTTCCTGCATAAAAGTGGAAAGGCAGAGCTATCTACAGGACGACTAAAGCTTTCAGAAGCTAATTTGAGCTTGTGTTCATCCACACCAACAATGATTAAATTACCTATCGAGTGTGCAGAGCTATCAGGATTCAGGGCATTGAAAAACAAGGTGAATTTATCTGATTGATTTAAAAGACATGGGTGGAACAAGTGGGTTATAAAAAGTCTATTCTTTATAGTTATTTTAAAAGTACTACTTCTGGCAAGCAGAAGCAACTAACTTGTTACTTTGCCTTCTAAAGTTGCTTTGCCAACCCAGAATGCAGATTTATTAGGTAGAATTGAAATGCTTTATCCAAATCAGTTAGCAGGTTGAATTAATTCATGAGGCAGAAACAAAGCAACTTATTAGGTTCCATCCTTATGCCGAGCAGAGATGTTTAAAATTAAAATATGCAAACATCATCTGTGTTTTCTATACAGTCAGTTTCCAAAAGCTGATAGTAACACTCAGATTGGATATTGCAACACGAGGGAGAGAGCAGCCTACTGGGTCTTGCTCCTTCCTCAAGCAAAACTTTTGTTGAAGTTGTTGGGGGTAGGGAGGAAGAGGTTTCTAGAATAAGCTCTGGGTGAAAGATTGCAAGAGTCATGCAACTGTATTTGCAAGCTGGGCTGCTGTTTCACACTGACAAAGGAGTGCTCCTCAAGTCTCCACATTTTCTTTCCTTAAGAGAGAAAAACCAAACAGGTCAAGTTGTGTCAAATTCATCTCCAGTGCAACCCCTGTTAACATCAGGAATGGATTTTACCTTTATTTATGATTTGGGTCTTAGTCTAAACAGTGAAATATAGCTCAGCATACAGCCCTTTGAGGGAATTCTGATTTAGAAAAGCACTGAAATATGCATGTGAGCCAATGAAGTGCTTCTCTATCAGGCACCTTATGAGATGCCTGCTCAGAGTTAAAATTCCACAGATTTTCCCTGCTGAATCCTAGACCTCACTCAATTTCCAAGCCACCGCCTGTCTGTCTGTGCTTTCACCTGCAGTGAAGGTGGGTTCTGAAAATGACAAGGGTAGTTTTTGGGTTTTTGTTTGTTTGTTTTAATCGTCAGTAGAATAGTGGTAGTTTCCAGTATTTTTTTTCCTCTGTGTAATAAAGCAGTCTAAATAGATTTAAGTCATTAAACAACTGTAACATATTACAAGGCATGTAAGGTGTTGGAACCAGATTTGAAAAGATATTTGCACATTTAAAGCTGCAGACACATCTGAATATGGACTGGGTATGGGTATCTAGCTGTGTATTTGACTTGCCAATGGGGGAATTAAAAAAGAGCAAACCAACCAAACCCAACACATAAGTCTCAGAAAATTTCTTGAGCTTTTATCACACCAGTTTGTAATATAGCAAACATATGGACTGTAAATAGAAGGAGCACATAAATCTGGAAGAAAATGTTTCATACATTATAAAAATGCTGGACACACCTTCTTAGAATAATGTTGCCTAACGGATTAACCTGGAGCATGTGGTAAATCTTTCAAATAAGATGAAAGAAACCACTTTGGTGTACTTATTCCAACATGTTTCTTCTCATCTGGATATTCAGTAGGATGACATGACAAAAGAATACAAAATAAGACAAATCTAGAAGGAAAATAATGTGACAGCTAATGAAATTATTTCCTTCTTTTAAATCCATCCAGCCAACTTTCTGACACACGTGTGATTTCCCAGCCAGTTGAATACTCCCTTGTGTGGGGCACATCCACCCCCAGCTCACCCAGACCCAGCTTGCCACTGGCAGCAGTTGCTATGGCAATACCAGACTCCTCCTCTCCAGCAGCCCAGAAAGCACTTCAGCTGCTGGCTCATCCTGCCAGCTCCCTCCTTGGTGTACAGGATGGAGGTGGCTGGTCAGCCAAGGGTACTGGCAGGAGCACAGCACGTGTTTAAAATGGCCAATATACTCCACTGACTTAGATACTGTAATGTGGCCAGCTGGTATTAAAGGGAAACTGTAATCCTCTGAAGTGATATAGGTGATATACTACTTTGGTTTTACACTTTTTTTTTTTTTTCTGTGAATAATATATTCCCAAAAGTCACTGATAGACTCAACGGGCAAGGTTAAAGGGGAAAAAAGGTATCAGTGCAAGAGGCAGGAAGCTGAACTCCCAGAGTTCAAAAGAATGCACTCATCTGACAAGAAAAGAGGCAAAATAGTTGTTGTCAGTCTTTCGTATGGGAAAGTTTAAGTACTTCAGTGAAGATCCACAACAAATTATTGGTATTTCATTACGTGATTAAGTGTCTCACAATGGTCTGAAGGGCTGCTCTGATCCTAAACTGTGACAAGTGGTAGCTTCTAGCAATTAGACCCTGATTTAAGCCAAGGGATCTTACGTTATCTGTTAAACCTGCAAAATTCCCAATGTCACAAATTGTCAGCTCTGCCTCTATTGTTGCCTCCGGCCTCTCTGAAACACAGCAGCATGGATAGCTGGGCAGCAGGGTGAGACCAGCTCCTAAAAAGGGAATCGGAGAAAAATAGCCTTGATCCTCTTCACGCAGCTGTTCCAACTCTTTGAGCCACTGCAGGAACAATTGTTGTGGATGTAGACATTCCTTATATTGCAGACCTGTCAGTGGGGTAGCTCGGGCCCACCGGACCAGGCTGAGCTTGCTCACACTGAGTAATAGTGGGTATGAGTCAAGGCTCCAGCACTTTGAGCTCTGAGAGCAAAGAGCTGGGTCTTCCTGTGTGTGTGCTGGGTTTTGTGCTGCAGGGACCTGACCTTTGCTGAGCTCTGCCACGTACTCTATGTATCTGTTGTCAGTTGGTTTTGGAATTATTTGTGTTTTCAGCAGCTTAAATTAACATTAATGGCAATCGAGAAGAGTCTCTTTCCTGTGTGATATTTCCACTACAGCTGAGGTGTTTTGCTTGTGAGCTCCACTGCCCTGGGAGCCGGGTAACCAACCTCCCTCCCTCCCTCCCTCCCTCCCTCCCTCCCTCCCTCCCTAGACCTCTCTGCTGTTGTTTCCTACAGGAGTTTGGCAATCTCTGATCTGATTTCTGTGGCCAGTTGAAGTGATGAGGCCGTTTGCCACCTCTCCCTTCATCCCAGGCAAGGGGGCTGGTGTTCCAGCGGGTGCTTCCGTCCCAGTTTCCCCAGCCCAAGTTGCGCCACAGCCCCTTGCAGGGATGGAAAAGAACAGTTAGATTTATGGAAGAGAGGGGTATTATGCAAGTGGTGTGAGCTCTGTCCTCTCTTACTCTTTCCTAAGTTCTAAGTACCTTTGCCTGGAATGTTTCACATTGCTCACAGTGGGATGCCAGCCAGATGTGGGACCATGAAGGAGCATGTGCCTGCTTAAGTGTGAAGCGCCTTAAACTGCTAGGCACCAAATAATTTCAGAGGGGGAGATGTTCTACTGTTACTTCTCTCTTTTGAGACTACTGTGGTTTAGTTTTAACTGTAGCTCTTTCCACTTGCCATTTGGATGTCCGTTTTGTTCCTCTGCATGTTGGGTTGCTGAAATCTCATGTTTGAGCAATTTTTTTTTTGCAGGCCTCCTCATGATGGAGAAGGCTGCCACAGTCTTTGTACTGACACTCTGGCAAGGTTAAGAACCTCATTCTCTTCACTGGTGTTTTAGATATCAGTAGTGTCTGGAGAGCTGAGGAGTTTTCTGCAAAATGCAAGCATA
Organism: Chloroceryle amazona; assembly: GCA_027560015.1. Lineage (NCBI taxonomy): Eukaryota > Metazoa > Chordata > Aves > Coraciiformes > Cerylidae > Chloroceryle > Chloroceryle amazona. The sequence continues at coordinate 16,689 of JANHFX010009235.1, forward strand.
AGGAGATAAGGTTCTCAACCCAGAAAGTCTCTTGGACCCTAAGGGTCACGTGCAGTAAAGAGTAACACAAAAGGACAACTGCACTGGCTGGGTTGGGTTCTGCTGCCCTTCATTTAAATCAGGGGAAATGCTGCAATTAAGTAGCATGACTAGTTGTGTAGTGTGTGTTACAGTGAGGGTGCCTGTTGTTGCTGGTGAGAGTCTCCCACGTAAATGTTATTGCCCTCTGTCTGATCCCTCTTCTGGTTAGCTGCGTGGTGAGAATTCGGCTGATAATCAGTGAGGTTGCCTGAGAGCACAAGTATTGGCAGGTGTATCTTGATGGTGGCACCGCTGCCTCTTGACCAGAGTGGCCTGACAATGCTGGAAGTCTGGTGGGCTTTGTTTTGCAGGGGGAGATAAAAAAAAACCTCCAACAACAAAAAAAACCCACTTGTTTCCTTGTGCTTCATTTTCCTGAGTGCTACAGAAGCCAACAAATACTGGGCCTCGTTTTCTACCCCCAAAAGCAGCTTCTTATCTTTCCCCTAGCTGGGCTGTGCCTTTTCTTGGCTGTGAAATTTCACTGGCCCTCCCTGCTGTGAGAGAAGAGGGTCATGTCTATGTGAGAGCTGGTGGCAGATGCTTTTGCTAAGATCTGGCTCCTGCATGTGGGCTCCCAGCCAGGCCAGTGCATGGCAGGGACCAGCCTGTGGCCACACAGCCCAACTTGTGGCCTGCCACATATCTGGCCTGCGTTTTAGGTGCTCTGTCTGTTGTTTCAGTCCCTTTCCTTCAAAGGAGTGCTCTTATGTTTATTGTGAATAAAGGGTGGTGACTGAAATTGGGTATATGGGCTAAAGGAGCTAAATTAAATCCCTTTAGCCTGACCCACAGTAGTCAGGGGACAAGGCATAATCTCTGATTGTGTTGACACTCCCATTAAGCTTCTTGGAGGTTTTATGTTCTTCACAGCATAATAAAGTATTTTGTCAACTTAAAACAAGTGTGAAGTAGGTCTAATTCCTCATCTGGCAGTAAAGAGGCTTTTCAAAGACCCTTTTTATTGTTAGGTCTGTACAAAGTCATCTTCGTATGACTGAGAATCTGATTTAGTAACTTTATATGATGCCCTGAGGACTGAAATCCACTTCTGTAGGACAAAACAAACTAAAATGCCATTTTATGTAGTGCCTGCTCAGGCCAGAGGAGCAGGGGAAGATGGCATCAGTATGAGAAAGCCATGGACTGGGGGAGATTGTGTTTAACTCTACCCACCCACAGCACACAGAGACCTGCTAGGGACTCTGTGTGTGTCTGCAGTCCTGTAAACTTGAAAGAGAAATTTCAAATAGGGCAACTGCGCATCTTGCTAACGGTGGTGCTCGGTTTTATGTTGTAACAGTGGTTGACAAAGAAGTGAAGGAAACTTCACCACAATACTTAAGAGAAAATGTGTGCAGCAAGTGCCTCTAGCACATCTGAGCTCTGGGCAGCTGTGTCCAGAAAGGTCAGGCGAAGGATTTGTGAGGTGGTGCTGGACACCTTGAAGGGAGAATATGACCTGAATATGACTGGGGAGATGGAGTACTCGGTTACATGCTGCGATCCTGAGGAAGGAAAACCTAGGCTGAAGTCACTCGGACAGACAGAGCTAAGAGCGTGCTGCACCATCAATAATTAGCTGGGGACAGGGGTGTGCATTGCTGTTGGGGATGATGGTTCAGAAACCTCCAGTCAACGTGCCTCATGAATGTTGACTATAACAGATCTAAAGAGTTTCCTTGGCAGGGGGAAAACTCAGAATGGCCTTTTTGGATTTATAGCTGCGTTAGGAGGCTCTGCATGCTGCTGTGACACTGAGCTTGACGACCTTACCATGAGTATAGAAAACTGGCTTTCTAGGGGCTCCTCTAAAATAACCTCAGTTCTTAAACCCATGGTATATTACTGTTTTGGCCTCTGGTAGTGAACTTGTGGCACAAAGGAGTATTTTAAAGGAAACATATGGCCAAAGTTTCAATCTCTTTTAACTGATCATCATATTGAAACCAAATCTCATTTTGGGGTGCATGACGTTCCTGCAGCTCCCAGGTGTTACCAGATTGATTTCAGTGCAGGCTTAGTGTTTGAGTCAAGTTTTCAGGGTTAGTTTCCTGCAGGGATTCACAGTGAGCCTGTAGGTAAGCTGTCTGGAGGGACAGGTTGGCTGCTGTGGAGGTCCTTCATGACCAGGAAAGCTCCAACACCGCTGAATTTCCAGTGGTGTTGGGAGGCAGTCCATTAGAGGTAAGTGTACGTGTGGATCAGCGTGTGGCTTGCTCATTTTTGTTGCTCTGGGCAATATCTGTTGACTGTTCAGAGAGCATGAGAGCCACAGGTGTCAGGTGTTGCTGTATATCTGATGAAGAGATTCACTTGTGGAAAAAGACTCGGCAAAATGTTACCCTTGTACTTCTCAACTGCTGCCTGGGATATATTACAGACTCAAAGAGGATTACTTTAAGAGAGGTGGTCAAAGAACATTGCTATGAGCTTATAATCCAAAAATCCCAAATAATAATTCTGTCCTGTACAAACTTCTACCTATTGAGTTTTGCCCTGAGTTATCCAGAAACCAAGTATTTCACTAGGATTCTACCTGTGAATATACTGAATACAATTCTACATTTTTTCCTTCTATGTTTATTTGGTAAGTATGGAAAAGAACATCTTGAAGAACACCCTGTACCTTCTGAAAGGTCCCCAACAGGCATGCCAATCAACTCCCCAAATGAAACTATTGGGCAGAAGGAACACCCATAGGTTACTGAATGGTGCTTTTACTCTAGTTCCTGTGTTGCCTTCCCTCCCTTCCCCAGTTTCCATAATGCAAGCTTGGCAACTGCCAAAGCCACACCTGACTGATGAGAGCAGTCAGAGAGAGCTGCCACGCATGGGGAATTGACACTTGGGCCAGGGATGGACCTAGGAATTGAAAACTGAAGCAACTTAAACCACTCAAACTACCTCTCTGTTGCTGTCAATCTTCTGACAAAAGCTGTTTCTCTGCTTAGATATGTGGTTTTTACTAGAACCCTAATTAGCTGAGGGGAGAGGAAGGAGCAGTTACCTTCCCTTCCCTCAGAACAGTGTCAGCATTTCCAAAAGTTGCTGTCAGCTGGGAGCCAGGAAAACGGTGCCCGGGTTCTTTCAAAAAGCAGGCCTAGAATTAGATGCCAAGTACTTTGGAGGACATGTCCTGAAGCAGTAAGCTCAGTAATTTCTCGTTCATCTGACAGACCTTTTTAGGTCTCTTCAAGGTAGGAATGTATGGACTTGTTAACGTACTCACCAGTGATCCTCAGCCCTTCAGCTATCGTGTGGGTGAGTTGCAGATGCAGGAATGCACGTGCGGGCCCACAGTTTTACTGTGCACCACAGCACTTACAGCTGGCTGTCTTCCTGTGGTTAAAACCTTCATGCACACTCCTGGGATCTGAGCACAACACAAACAACCTTGCAAAGTAAACGCATCCACCTAGAATTTTTATTTTCCCAAATCACTCCTTTAGCTAATGTGTCAAAGATACACACGCACCACATCTGGTGCAAAACAAATATTTTCAGTCTGTTGGATCCGAGTCAATATTTGCTCAAGGTATTACAAAGACCAACACGAGGTTCTGACTAAAGGGAAAAGTGCCCTTGTTGGGGATTCATCTTGGACTTACACGAGAGCAAAGGGACACCCCAGAGCTTTGCAATAGGGCATCTCTGACACTGCTGGTCCTGCAGTGCTGGTGCTAGTGCTAGTTTCAGATGGCCCCCTCAATGACTGGCCCCTGTGCACTTGTTCAGGCAGGGTCTGACTCATCACTGGTGCTGCTGGGGGACTGGACTGCTTGTGCACCTTCCCTGATCTGCTGGGCATTCCCCTGGGGCAGCCAGGCATGGTGGAGATATCTGTAGTAGAGGGCTTCTTGCTGGAGAGAAGGCACTGAATAAATCAGTGCGTTCTGCCATGCTGGTTGTGAGCCTGAGAACCTCCAGGTTCTTGCACCAAACTATTTTTTGTCACTCGTGGGTCCTGGTGCCACTGCAGTCTCTGCATAGGCTTCCTGCTGACAGACATGCTGTACTTGCAGTTGAGTTTGTGGAAGCTGGCCTAATTCAGAGCTGAATCAATCCTAAAAATGGTATTAAAATCTGACTTGCCTTTCAGTCAATTAAGACTCACTTGGGTAAAGAAAGGTCAAATCCTTAGTTTCTTTTTTGATATTTACATAGTTCTTTATATAGGCAAACTCCCATTGTGCCAAGAACATTTAGGCGCTGACTCACATGTGACAGATCTCTCTAACTGAAATCAGAGAGCAAGAACCTGACTGTAGGATGACCTACATCTAATCTGTCATTTAGAGTAAATCTGAGTGGTTGTGCTCCAAACTGAACCAAACCTGTTGTAGCTTCGTAACCCAGTCAGTAGTAAGTGGACTGCACCTAACTGACATAGCAAGAGTCTTGCTGGTGCTGGCAGAGTGTTTCTGCAGGGGAAGCTCAGCAATGATCGGCCTGCTGGAGGAAAGTGGTTGTTTCCTGGTCACTGTTGACTGTTGGAAATGCCAGGGCAGTATGTGTTACTCTTATCTCCAGTACTTCTACTGCAGTTCTGCATGGCTCAGCACATTTGGGGTTTGTGCTTATGGCTGCATATGTTTTCCACTCTGCTCTTCCTCAAACCCGGGAACTCACATAGCACCAAAAGCTGCTCTTAGAACTTCCCGGAGGAAAAACTCATGGTCAGTAGCTGCACACTGGATGGTGGTCAGCCAGAAATTCAGTGCATTAAACTGGAAATGGCATATCCAATGCTATCACAAAACAGTTAATCATCAGAAACCAGGGCAAATGATGAACACAGTCCCGGTCAGAAACCAACCTTAGTGGAGAGAGGAGGCTGCTGTGTGACAGGAGCTTTCCTGCAGTAGGATTACACCCTGCCTAAATGCTCTTTGGAGTGCAGGCTGGTCCAACTGTTAATTGGTTTGGTAAGTCCTCTCCTTTTTTTGTGGCAGGTATTTATTTGAAATGCCTTTTTGAATCTCTCTTTGCATTTAAAAAGCAGAATTGTTCAGTGTGGTTTATGTTTTTTTCTTGCAGGTGACTTAGCAGTCATTATATGCTAAGTTATTCCTGGTGGTCGCTGTATAGGAAACACCATGTGTTTAACAGTTGCCTGATAGTTGGTGTTATGATCCCTGTCTCATTTGCCTGTAACTGTCAGACTAACAAAGTAGGTTGAACTCTCTTATGTCAGTGCTTGAACTTCTATGTTGCTGTTTGCTTGGGTTACAGGCAGTCACTGTGGTTCAGCAGTCTCTGAGAATGACGTCTCAGGGAAATGTCACTGGCTCTGTGCCCTTCTCTTTATGAAGCTGCAGTTCCCTCTCGTGGCATGTTGGGTGGGATGTCTTCCCTTCTCTCTGCACTCCTGTTGGGAAGGTCCCTGTGGAACTGCTTCATCCTGGGGGGAAGGGAAAGCACCTGAAAGAGTTCATCCCTCTCAAGCTGCCGTTCTGAGCTGAGCACTTTGTTCCTTCACCTCAAAGTGTGTGCCAGGGAAAGGGGGCCTATACCTGGGGACACGAGGGAGTATGGACTTTCCTTAATGGCCCTGCCAATTACCTGTAGGTTGTGCTTGTACCTGAATGGCTGTGAGTTGTGTCAGGATGAAACCTTTGCTGCAGTTCATTCCTAGAGCAAAGCAATCACTCTCAGCTCTATACCAGGGAATCACTCTGCATCTGGCTTCAGCTACGGACTTGACTCTGGCACACATGCCAGAGAGCTTTTGACTCCTGCTGTGTTTGGGATGGGTAACTGTTTGGTACCTCTGCTCCTCTTTCATTGCTCCAGGACGATGGAGTCAAGGCTGTAACAAAGATCTTGGGTTTAGTATCAGAGTTCTACCTCTGTCCCACCTGCTAGACCTACTGTAAGCTGTAATCCTGCAATTTATACAGGTTTGGTGGAGATGTTCAGGGTATCCAAAGCTAAATTTCCTCAAGATGGTTGCTTGTATCCAGGAGGCAGAGGTGAAAACAGGCATGCTACCTCCGGGGTCCCCCTCCTCCCATGGCCTCAGGACACCAAGTGCCAGATTAAGAAGGATGGGACAAAGCACCTAATACAGGTGGAGGACTTCTGAAGCACAGGGAGCAAGGGAAGGTTAAAACAAGGAGTCTCTGAAATCTGGGACATGGACCCCAGACCTGGGAATGAGCAGGGACAGGATGTATGTGCAACTGAGGGAGATGGAGCTTGGAAGCTACAGTCATGCTATAAAAGCAGCCTCACCACCACACAACAGTTTTTCTACTAATGGGTTTTAGGGTTTACTCCAAATCAAAACTCAGCCAGCACTTAATAAATGACCATGCGAAGGCAGCTGTTGTGGAAATGCCCCCATCTTCAGTGCTGCTTGGGCACATCCACCACTATATGAGCTCTGGCTGCGGGACCACAGGCTGCTCTTTATCCAGAGGATGCACTCTGGGTGACCTGCTTTGGGAGGACTTGAGACTTGAGTACTAAAGAAGGTGGGTTTCTGTATGGTTCCTGTTTCAATGACTGCAGAGGTTGATGGGTGTGTAAATAGGAAAGGCAGGAAATTTTAGAGGGTACTACCTCCTTCATGCGTGCAGTGGAAAGCTTAACTAGCAGTCATGCTGCTAATGAGCAGCGCCAAGCCACGGAGGCTTCGTGGCAGCTGGTGTGATGCAGAGCCTGGCCTGACTCCATTCAGAGGGGCTGTGTGGTTTGTTACAGTCAGATTGGACTTCTGCGCTGTCACAGAGAGACCGTGTCACCACTGTGGGCAATGTGTGCTTTGTGCCCCCAGCTCTGAAAACTGAGAATATCCCCAAGAGCCAAATATGTGACACCCATTTGTGAGCATTAAACAAAGACAAGAAAACTTGCAGTGAAATGTGGCTGATGCCATTTCAGAAGACAATTGTTTACCCCTAAGCATATTATGATGGAGGATGCACATTTTCTTGTGGGGAAAATGTCCAGTTGAAGGATGTTAGGAGTTAGGAGGTGAATTATTGCACCAGTCCTTTAGAACTGGAAAGTTCTGCTTAAGGCGAGGTGCAAACACCTAAAGATACAGTGTTTCTGTGATGGTAATAACCATGAAGATGTTGTGCTGTATCCACCCTGTACTGCAGAAATAACAGCCATGCAGCAGCAATAAATTACCTAAACACATCCTTAGGGATCTGAAGAACTACGTGTTTCAGAGACAGTACTGCTTTCTAGAAGTAAGCTTCTTCAAACTAAATCTAAAGACAGCAGTGATTTCTGAGTGCAGTCATGAATTATGCTGCTGTGAACAAGGCAGTATGCCTTGCCTCGCTCTGTTTCATTCTTAGAGGTGTGCTTTGCATAAGGTAACACAGAAGTCACACCAGTTAAAAAAATAAAAGAAATCCTAATGCACTAAATGACTACCCTTTATGTAGGACCTCATCACAACCTTACCTACTGATAGAAATATAGTCCTGTTAGTCCATTAGAAGTTTGAGGGCATTTTCTTATGCCTGCCCTCACAATTGCTCCTACATGTGGTTTCAGGAAGCCTAATGTAATGGTCAGATTAAGTGCTTTCTTGCCTATGGCTATTTTACTGGAAATCCTGGTAATGAAGACCTCAGAATAAGCATTTGTGTCAAAAAGAAGGGAAAAAAAAAAGCAGCATGTTTTCAGTGCTTCAACCCTGGAAAGAGATGAAGAAAGGGTCAGTGTTTCTCTTCTATTATTGATTATTTATTGTAGCTCTCACTAGAGGATACAGGACTAAGCTATTCTGTCTCAAAATGTCAAACCTTAACCATTGTGCAAACTTTCTGAAGTTCAGTAAGCTATGTGAAAATGGGCTACTGTGATTGAATAACGTTAATGTGGAAATAGTTAACTCCCACACAACACTGTCTCACCATCTGCAACATGGCTTGGCTCTGCAACGGTTTCACAGGTCCATGACATTTATGCTGACTTTGTGGTGGTTCTCCTATTTATAATTACAATTGTACTTTAAAGAAACATCTGTACAGATAAAAGTAGTACATAACATTCATATGTAGATGCTGAAAACATAATCACACTTTTATGCTGAGCATTTAGTTGTGCAGGCTGACTTCATACCCTAATATCTATCATTGCTTTATGAGGCAGATTCTCAACTTACCAGAAGAGCTTGCTTTCTTTTTTCCCAGGAGGGTTCTCTTGCATCTGGTTGTATTAAAACGCATTTTGTGACTGATTCAGATCACTCTGTAACACTGACCTACCCTACGGCTCCACACGCTCTAATGCTCCCTGTCAATTCTACTGCTACAGACTTCTAGCACCACCATTTCTTCCCTGAACCCCTTTCTTCTCCTCACTTGCTGCTCCCTCCTTATCTACCAAAACTCTGCCATCACCTTCTTCACGTCCATAAACCTCTTACACTCGTGCTGCTAAAGTTTCCACATAGCACCTGGTGTTGTTACTTCTTATCCCTCTGAACAAGTGGTCATCAGGGGTTCTAAACTGGCAAGTTCAGCAAGAGCTGTGGGCAGCTGTTGCACACTGTAGGTGCTACACCTGTTGTGCTGATGCAATTCACTGAATGAAAAATACCTCCACAGTGATAGTCTGGATTTAAAACCAAAACCAAATCCAGCACAAACCCACCAAAACAAACCACTTGCTGAAAAGCTTTTTCATCAAGAACTAATACTTTAAAACTTTGCTCATAGTCAGCCCCATTTACTACTGGATTCTGCTGTCAGATTCATCAGCAAGCTGGTTTTCAATATACTTAATATGTGCACTCTATTTGTTTTTTTCCCCTCTCCTCCCTATTAGAAGGGTTTACTTTTAGTAAGTATGCCTGATAGAAGAAACTCAAGATTTGCATTCTTACTAGTTTGTAAGAAGAGCTTCCCCCCATGCCCAACCCCCACGCATCAGTTTCTTCCTTCATGCTCTCAAATTAACCCAGAACTACTATTGGACCACTTGGCTTAGGCTTCCTTAGACCATCTCTCGTACCCTCATTCATCTTTTACTACTGGAAAGGTACTGAAGTTCATTGCTGCTTTCAAATATACTCCAGTTTTGCAAGACTCCTGTTTAGCTCTGTCCCAACCATTGCCTCCTCCTTACATCTGTAGCCTCATCTGGTCTCCTTCAATGGGCAGAATGCTATAAACAGACAAGAAGATACATGAAGTGGCACAGATTCCTCAAAGACCTCGGCATTCACAACTTTCCTGCTTTTAGTCCATTTTTATTTTAAAGTGGCTGGCCTCAACATACTTACCGATGTTCAGAATTGAGTCTAAAGGTTGCAGTGAGTCTGTCTACAGGTAGGACCCAAATCTGGTGGTGAAGACTTAGGAGAACCTGACCAAATTCAGCTGTAATGTTTCTGTGTAGTGTGGAGCCAAATTTATAGTAACAGGAACATCAAAGCAAAGCATCTATACAGCAAAATATGCTCAATGACCTTTTCTTTCTCTTTCAGTAGGGTTAGGCAAAGGAGTAAGGGAGGTATTACAGAATGTATTGCAAAGAAGAAAGCAAAGATATTTTGAATTCCAAATGCATGTTCTACCAGAAAGGGATGTTCCTTTGCAAAAGGGTGGGATGGCTGCTATAATTTCTGGGGAAGCCACATCAGTTCCCAGGCCATGAGTGTGGGTACCAGGAGCTCAGTCTATTTCTGGCTCTGTCTGACAGAGTCCACGTGCCTGGATGAGTCACTCCACTCCCCTTTCACTTTCCTTTTCTGTGAAAAGGGGTTACCTGTCTTTGGAAAATGCTTTGAAATTGATGATGAAACTGCTAATTGATTAATTAATTAATTAATTGAGTCTGAAATGGTAAAGACCTCACCTCAATACCTGTAAATGTGCCACAAGAAGACCATTAGCTCTGTCAACAAGAACAGCAACTAAAAATAAGGAATCAGTTTGATCCATCTTCAGCAGTGAATTTGTGATCTTGGTCAAAGTTCTGAAACTAGACAATTTCTCACAACAATTAGTTAAAAGTAGGAATGTGTCTCTTCTGTCGGCAATTCTGGGTTGCATTCTGAAAGATAATGGCTGTTGAGAGGTAAGGGCCTATAGAGATGCAGCGGCTGTTATTTGGGATTCCTGTATAGCAAGAAATTCTGAACAAAGCTGCTACTGCTCCTCATCGCATTAATTTTAAAAATACAGTCTGCACTTCTGCTAAGGAAAAACACATCTGAGTGTTCACAGTCCAACCTGCAACAAACAATTTGGGAAGACAAGAAAGAATGTACATTCTTGCAAACAACAAAAAGTAAATGGTGTAAAGTATTTAATCATAATGAAATTTAACCCATCTTAAAATGTGAAGTGATTTGAAACCTTTAAACTTGATTTCTCCCCCCTCCCCTGACCCGTGTGTGCTTAGAAATGTTGAAGTGAAACACACTGTCAATTTGGACACTTTTTCAAGTTGAGAAATTAATCAAAACCAACCTTTTCCTGCACAGGTTTCATTTTCAACCAAGTAGGCCTCTTCTGATTAAAGTAGTTGCATAAAAATTCTTAATCATCTCTGCACAGGAGCACTGCTGTAGCTGTTGGGTGATTCATATCTGTTTTAGAGACAGGTTTCGTAATAATCTATAGGTGCTGTTGTAAAATGAGTATTTTTGCCTGTCCAGCAACAGCCATGTGTGCCCAGGGCAGTGTCCTCCCAGCTTTAGACAGGCTGCCTGTGGGAACGGGCACCAAACCAACATCGTGCACAAGTCTCTTTCAAGAAGCAAGGGGAGAGGTGGCCCCTTTACCATCCTAGCCCAAAAAAATGAGCCCTGCCCCAGGCTCTCTGTGTAGCTCAGCGTACGGATGGCAGGGTGGGAGGCACAAGGTGGCCCTTACCAGGCAACGCTGAACCTTCCTCTTCCCTTTGTGGGGTGCAGGGAGCCAGCGTGAGGGGTAGGAAGCCGGGGAGTCTTCTGCAGTGGAAGCTGTGAGGTGGGATCGCCCCAGGGAGCAGGCAGGGGGATGGGTGCCACCTGTTGGAATTAATTAAGGGGTAAAGTGGAAAGGAATGGCCAGGCACTGGGATGGGAAGAACAGGAAAGGTTTGTAAGAAGAGGGAAGAGACAGGAACAGCAGAGAGATATGGAACAGGGTCGGGTGTCTGTAACTCTAATGGCTGTGATACCCAGTTGTGAATTTTTAGTAAAAGGTTTTCAGTAGCAATAGGTATAGAAAAACCTCAGTGGAGAAAATACTGAATTCAGTATTTTTAAAAGCTTGTGGCTCTTGGAAATTGTACTTTGCTAGCTCTCAGGCTGTAAGAGCAGATACTCTTGGGCTAACCTGCAGGGAATTTCCTTCCTCCTTTTGTAGAGGAAATAAGGACGTGAAGATCTGTATCTATGCTGTTGGGCTTCCCTCCTCCTGGCAACACACACGCTTCTTAGTACTGGTGACTTTATCAGCTTTGCTTCAGGCATCATCTCACTTGTATTTAAGATTATCAGATAGAGACAAAGTATAAAAAAAGAAATCCATCTTTTGACTCAAACTTTAAAATATAAATGATGTAACCCAGAATTCAGCATTACTCTTACACAAATCTTTACAGAAGATCAGCAGAAAAGTACCAAAACTGGAGGTCAGTGTTTTACCTTTGAATCACCAGACTAAAAAAAGGATGTTCCTTTAATGAAACCTGCACAACAGCATTATCTGAGTTGCATATTGACAGAGAGCCTTCAAGGCAGCTAAATACATGTTTGCTGCTGTGCTTTTAAATGTTAACTTTTTGTCTTTAATGCTATGACAAATTTTGAGCTGCGGAGATGAGATGACAGCATGCTGCAAAGTGTAAAGGGTGCCTGATGGTTTGATTAAGAAACCAGCTAGCTCATCTTACTTTTTCAGCATGAAAATGGCCCCTTCTGCTGCTTCTAGGTGTCGTTCATTCTTTGCAGGACAGTATCGTGAGCCCTTTTAGATAACTCACAGCATTGCTCCAAGCTGAATTACAAATATTTGGCACCTTAGCACTAGAGCATTGTGGACCAAAGTTTGTCCCACATAAGCTCCTGCAGTGGGAGGAGGGATGGCGTGCAGAAAGAGCTGTGGGTACTGCCACAGCCCGTCCATGAAGACCTGAACAAATCACTTCACACCCTGGTGCTCAACTAGCCTTCTGTAATGCAGGAGCCCGCTCCAGCAACTGGTAGCTGTGGGGCTGCTCGCTCACGACAGCTTTGCTCGGCTCCTGTCCAGCTCTCTGATGTGCTCTCAGCTAGCGACACAGGGGGGCTCTGATGCAGAGAGGCTCTGTGGTGCACGCAAACCACACGTTCCCAGTGAAGAGACCTTGCTTCAACTAGTGTGTAACTCAGCTAGCACCACAACACCCGTGCTGCTTGTTGGCAAACAAGTAGAACTATCTTGGTCCCATAGCAAGGCTCTGGTTTAGCTCAAGGAGAGATAAAACTCATCTTAACAAGAAAATATGAAGCGCTGTTCAAATTAATCTCTTCTGAGAGCAGCCTCTCCTTATACAGTGAGCATAAAACCTAAAAGCATCAAGTGACATTTACATTCTTAAGAAACAAGGCCTGCACGGAGCTGAAAGTGTTTCAGATTTATTCTTTGGAAACAATTTGTGTGATTTCTTCTGTTTTTCTTCAAGCGTGATTCTGGTTTGTTTTTTTTTTTCTTCAGCACTGCTTGCTGCTTGGGGTGTGTGGTTTGACACTGAGCTTGTCAGTTTAGTATTTTGAGATTGTGAGTTTTTTGAAGAGGGTGCATTTGTGGTTATAGAAGAAAAACAAGCAGCATCAGATGTTCAGCGAACAGAGAAGCAGAGCTTGGGAGGATCTTAGAAATGAATAGTTAGCAGAGATGACATGTATTTGACCCAGACCTGTTGAGGACTAATGTAGTATCTGTAAGATCTCTAACTTTTCCAATTTTTTGAATGTTCTCTAGGGAAATTATCTTAATAAGGGAGAAGCACTTTAACCATGTCTAGTTGTGAAATCTAGTAATAAGCTAAGGATCTTAAGCAAAAATACTTTTTTTTTTTTTTAATTTAGTGAGGACACATAGTTAAAAAAAAAATATATATATTCAAAAAAGCTTTTAAGTGAAGGACTTCTCAAAAAATGAGAGATTGCAATTCCTAAACAAAGTGTGCAATTGCCAAGAAAAAAGTTTGCTTTCATTTACATCAGCTGCAGCTTTGTCATCAGAGCTTTAAGCAGTAAAATTCCTGCCCTCTTGAGAACTGGAGGGAGTGTTGTGACCACAGTTTCATCCCTTAGACTGCTCGGGTACCGCAGCAAAAGCCTGGCAAGTTACAGCTGATGGACATCTAACCGACGTTAGTCTTTGTGCAAGGAGGACTGAAGTCAGACTGCAGAGGGGGTGTAGGCTTAGGCAGATTTCTGTGTAAAAGCAAAGTGGATGTAAAACTTGCTCAACGATTAACAGCCAACGGGGTTTACAACAAACCTTTTAACCTTCGTTAAAATGCAGATTATTCCAGCTGAACTAAGTGCATTGTTATCAAGAGACCGTAATATTTTCAAACTTAGTTTTGAATCTTTCACTCCTGTATTGCTGCGAATTCCCCCTCTCTTTCCTGGCTAGGCAGGTAGATATACTATACCAATACAACTTTGCTGTGCCATCGCAGTCAAGTGTATTTAGTACATCCCCTGGTTGTTCCCACTTTGAGACTGTGTCTTCAATGCAAAACACTTTGGGATTTTTTGCACAAGAAGTGCAAGTGTTCTGCAGTTGCCTTCCAACACAGAATTCCTAAGTGATGTTTAACACATCGACTGCCACAGTAGCATACCTTCACGGTGAATTACAGCCACCTTTGTGAATCAGTACGAGCCACAGATTTGTAGCCATTTATTCTATTTGTTAAATGAACAAGTCGGAAGTGTCTGCAAAAGGGTTTTTCCTGGCTGTGGATAGCGCTTGCAATACTGAGATCTTTAAGGAAGATCCTGCTCAGTGGCAAATCCTGATTAGGAAACGTTATCGTTTTTTTCCATAATAGGTGAGATAGACATGCCTAACATATGGTTGCTATAAAATACCTTAGATGAGTCAGATCTTAGCTGGCAGCTGTAAGCAGGGTTGTTCTGGTTTCTTAGATAACATTACCAATTATGATCCTTTTTGTTATTTATCTACTGTAGTGTTAAATCATATTAACCTGATTTGTAGGCACTCCTGTTTGCACAGACCAAGAAGGCAAGATTTATGATGTAAATCCTGATCTAAATGTTTGCAGCTTATTAAAGCTGTATCCAAAGTCCTTCAAACTCACTGTTAATAATGACTGGTTCTAAACAAATTGTAGGACTCTCCAGGAAGCTGCTGCTGGCCCACTACGTGCTCAGTTCAGTTACATACCCCCATGAAATCTAAGAGGCTAAAACGTGCCAGAAACAGCATTGATGTGCTGTGGCTTGCACTGATGCAAGATGTACCAGGCTGTAGCCCCACTGGCTTTGTTCTCTGATCTTTGTATGCAGCGTGCAAAATGTACTAAGGACTTTGCTTTTAAAAATATAGGCTATCAAAGCATTCTAGGGACTGATTTCCAAGAGGAGAGTTTTGAAAGCGCAGAGATGCGACTGCCTTATGATCACCAACGTGTCAGCTCTAGTCTGTTCTTTGGGAAGGGATTCCTTAGGTAGCTTTGTCTAGCAGTAACTGCAGGACAGCACAGTAACACCAACATACAGGTGGACACCTTAAGTGTTACAGGGGCCACACTTATGGCTTTATTCTGACTGACAAGCCTTCCTACATCTAGGATGTTGTCTGAACACTCAAATGTGGTGGCAAAGTCAGTGGGAAGATAAACCTGACTCACAGACCTCAGAAAAATGGTGGCCTTTGTTCCTGGGCTTTCCAGTCCTTCCACTACTGTTAATGCTTCTCCAAATGTGATGCTGTACTGAGGAGACTATTTTGAGGAGGAAGCCCAAAAGACATCTCACAATATTGCTCGTTTTCCAGGTTAAGAACAGTTTAAAAAGGCTTGTGCATGTTTCTCACCTTTCTTCTTGCTAATTATTACTCTTTTGGGCTAGTTTTGTCTATTTCAGAACTCCAGGTTGCCTTGCTCCTTGCTCTACAGCTGCAAGCAGCCAAGGAGGAATGGCTGACATTTATCACACATGTGCAGATCAGCCACTGAGGCAATGTGTGCTTTCACTTGCTTTTTGAAACCAGAGTGCTCAACTGAGAGCTACTTGAAGACATAGGTTTCCCCAGATCTCTCCCCTCACCTCACCAAATCCTGTTTAGCACTACAAATGCCACAGCTCACGTTCTGCAGCATCTTTCAGGCAGCCCGACTCCCAGAGTGCTGTCTGCAGTCTGTGCAGATAAGTGGTTAAGTGGTTCTAAGATGAAGAGTCACAAAAAGAAAGCTCACAAGAGGAAAAGTCTCTATCAATTCAACTTTCTGTCTTTGCTAATGGAAGGCACACCCACTTCCTCTGACTCTAATCAGAGAGCAACTGGCTGTCAGGTGGTAGAGATACACAGTTGAGAAACAGAGGTCTTTATAGGTGCCTAGCCCTGCCTTGTATACCATCTGCTGCTTATGGAAACTTAAGACTTGCCAAAGAAAGGCTGATTCTGTGTTTTCAATATTTAATGCCCATTGGAAATGAAAGTTCAGCATTACCTGCTACCCCAGTGAGATCAAGCTAAACACCAACCACAGCACCGGGTGTTTGTAAGCAATGTCTGAAGTAAACAGCAAGTATGGAAAGCTTAGAGGCAAAGTGCAGAACTTGAGTGTAACCTCCTGGATGTACTTTCAACACAGGGGCATTCTTTTTTTTTTGTAAAGACTGCCACTTACTGTAATTCTTTTGGTTTTAACTCTTACAGGTAAAGAAAAAAAATCTGTGTGAAGTAGCAGCCATCAAAATAATTGAGCAATAGGCTCAGATTGCTTGGAAAGTTCCCACTTTGCAGGGCAGGTCGCCATTCAGTTTTGTGACACTTTATTACTAAATAGCCAGGGAGAGCCAATCTACTATGGTCAAAGTTCTCTGCCAACTTTTCTGCCTTCTGCCACCAGGGAATAGGGGCAGAGGCATTAACACCACCCAATTCAAACCCTGCACTAAGGTATGATTTAGAGAACCTAAATTTAAGAGTAATGCTTCTCTCTGGAGTAAATGGAGACAGGCAGGTACCTAAGGTTGGATGCCTAAATTTAGAAGGTGTAAATACTGCTTTCCCCTTGTCTCTTCCTCCTTCTCCTCTCTGGTGTGTTAGTCCTTTTCTCTCCAGCAGCTGAAGGTCAGATGAGACCTAATATCTGAGCTGTGCACCCCTCTTGCATTTTGTAGGGTCCACATTCTCTCAAACTAGGGAGAGAAGGGAAGGAGAGGACATACAAGTTCAACACCAAGATTCACTGGACCATTATTTTCCACCCCAAACCTCAACAGACTGAAGAGTAAAAACAGAGGTGAATCTTCTATGTGTTGCATGGACACAGCCTTTGAGGCCCCAGATACACCTCATGTATGTACCATGCTTTTTGTTACTCCCTGTATCACTCTTCAAAGACAAGGAGGATGTAACTTTCCCATCCTGAGTTCAGACAGCAGCACAGTTATGCTGCTGTAGCTTTATTAAGGCACTTTTTTGTTTTGATAGTCTTCAGCAAAATACACCAAGCTCTTCTCTTCCTGGTTTAATGTAGAGTTTTGCATTACCACGTGTAAGGATAACACGATTTGAAAACTTTGCAAAGATGCAGGGTAATCTCTTTGAATACCTGATAATTTCCAAATTTTAACTTCCCACTTTCTGAAGTAGTGATTATCAAGCAAACCACTCGGAATCCCTTTCTTCCCTTCAAAACCCAAGAAAAATCAGCAAGCTTGGCCAACGGGCACAAAGACCTGCAGAGCAGCAGCAAAGGGCTCTGCACAAGGCAGTTCAGCATTACAGAGCGCGCTACTTATGCTCACACTAGCTACAGGACTGTGAACTGAACTTGGGAGTAAAAATAGACACAAAAGCTTTTCCCCCACCCCCTTTGGCCAGCACAAAGACTGCTTTGAATAACTTTGAACAATTTTACTTTCTCTGTATGTATGGCTTTATTAACACTGTTCTCTTCCTGCAATTGCTTCATTACATCTACAGAAAACTCAGCAAGAAAACTGTATCTGCACTATGCAGCTATGTGTCACACATACCTCCTTTGGTACAGAGAAGCTGCAAGAGCATGAAGCAGGCTTTGCTTTAAGCTTTAAACTAAAGTGTTCTTCTGTTCTTTATCCATTATATATGCCAGGAAAAAAAAAAAAAGAAATCACTGTAGAAGTCTGGTTTCACCCCTGCTGTTGGAAGAAACACATCACACCACATTTGCCCTGCTACAGGTCCACTGCCAGACAGGCTGGGTGCTTGGCACAGTCGTGGCAATGGACTTCCATGACTTTATGATCCAGATGATCTAAGCAGCTGATGGCTTTACCAAGTTCATGCCCTTTTCATAGAGCTGTTCAGAAATAGAAGCTAACGACCCATCTACCCTAAGACCTAGATCCATGACTCTACTACATGTCTGTAACTCACAAATAAGTCACTGTAATTCAGTGTTTCTGAGATAAGGTTCAAACTCACACTGAACCAACTGTCAACTGTTCTCATCTGCTCAACTAACATGAGAAGGAAAAACAGCAAGCACAGCCACAAGGAAACAGTTTGCCTGCAACTGGAACCAAAATGACAGGAGGTAAAAGAAAAAAAAATTATGAAAAAGTGAGCTGAGAGAGTAAAGTTTATTAAAGGACAGATAGCTGTGGCAGAAAGTAGCTTTAAGCTCATAAATGAAGTCTAGATTTGAACATTTCTAAGCAGTTAAGATGTTACAAAACATGCTCATAAGAAAATGACAGGAATGAACTTAAGTTTTGTGCTTGTGCTTTTTATGCCACCAGTTAAGGCTGAGAAGGTGAACGACCCTTTTGAGATGAGTCTACAGCCTTTCTCCTATTAGAAAGCAATGGGTCTATGTATACTATCTGCACTTAGTTACATGTGTTTTACTTGTGTCTAAGGGAGATGAAATCACTAAAGGTAAGTGAAGAACATCCCTTCAGGGCATTTCCAGCATATTATAGAAGTCTTTCTTCTGGACTGGTGAAGGTGGTCATGGAAGGAGAAAGGTTATTCTGTGCTCTGAGGGCAAGGAAAAGAAAGAATGAGCTTAAAACACAGAAGCCAAGGAAAGATGTAAAAATCCTGGAAGCTTACTTTTTTGAGCTGCTAAAGGCAGAGAGTAAAAGCAGCTACAGTCAAGGCTGATGAAGAGGTCTTTGGGTATGTGACCTATTCACTTTTACAAGAAGATGAGACATTTCCTACACAGTATGTGCTGAAGACCAAGCCTAAAAATAACTAACAAAAAAAAAAATTTTAAAAAAATCACACAACTAGACTGACAGGAAGTATAAAAACTTTCTAAATGAGAGCCATTGAACCTGATGAAAGAGTCATATTCCTGGTATGATGTACATTTGTAATGTCTTCTAGGTGTGTACTCAGTGTAGCAGTATTGTCATAGGGTAGTTGTAATCTTTACGCCCCAAGGTAAATGTACATGGAACAGGACGATGGCTTGCTCAGAATCTACAGTGCAGTAGAGAGCTCAAAACAGAAATATATTTAACTTCCAAAAGCAGAAGCAGATAAATATAAATTCAAGGTTTAAGCTTTGCTCAGAGTATCATACCTACTACTCAGTCTTCTATGAGCTTATCTTTTGGTGATGTCTTTTCCCTTCTTTGCATATGTATCAAGTAAAAAGTTTTCCATCATGGTACAAAACTGGTGTACCTTCTGTCTAGATTGCATCACGCGTTCTTACAAATTTGCTAACTGACATGCTCTGATCACAAGGGGTATTTTTCTCCTGGTGCGGACTTAGAAAAATGCATGACTTTAACTCTTCATTAAGGCTTTTCCTCATTCTAATTGTTACTGTTACAAGTCATACTGAACACAACTTCCCATTACAAGGTAAGTTAGGAAAAGCCAAACATCACCTAAATAAACTCTACCGCACAATGAAGCTTCCGGGGAAAAGATGCACTGGCTTCTGTGCCAACATATTTATCCTGAGGGAACTACACAGAAATAAACAAATTAACTGCAGAGTTCCCTTTAGGTGAGCAATTACAGAAACAAAGCAAAGGAATAAACTCTGTTTTTTTAAACAGAGTTGCTATGTAGCAGCCCTGTGAAGTCTTGTTCAGCTTTAACTAGCGCTGGCATTTGCTGCAGACTTCGCACTGCTGGTTACAACTTTCTTCTTAAGTCTCTCAAATAGCAATATCCTAAGAACCATGCAATAAACCATATTTCAGAATCATTAAGAATTACGAGTGGATTAGTTTTAAATTGCATTTTATAATCAGTTAATGACAGAAGCAAGTCTAAACACGCTCAGTCTAAACAACACATCTCTTCTAAATTAAATGACTCCTGAAAGTAAAAAATTGTTTAGTTATTAAAATAAATTTGAAAGTCCAAATTAGTAACAATTGGAGGCTGTTTAAAAAGAATTTTTACACAAGTTCAAAGACCACCCCTTTTCTTAGATATAGCAAGATAAGCAGGCTGCAGATTAGACATCTTTGTGTTCTGTTGTCATCATTCTTAAGATTACTGCTCCATGGACTGGGTCAACTGCAGAACGTCAGCAGCAGTGTTTTTAACACTCCAGTTAATGTGTTTTCTTTTTCCTCTCTTTCCCCAGTTTCTGCAGACGAATTTTGGCTGACAATTTCCAGAGCAAGAAAAAAAGCAAACCAATCCAAATTTATTTCTAGTACTTTTAAATAGACAAGTTTTCAGTGATCCACATTTTAACCAGTCTCCATGCATACCTTGAACAACTGCCGTATATAGCCAGCTTCTCCAAAAGACTTCAAAATTCTTGTTCATAGGAAGGAAATGAAAAAGCAGTAGTGCACGAGGTACATTCAATGCTAAATTTCATTTTTCATTGAAAAAAAAAAAGTTCCAACAGTTGAAGGTATTCTTTTGTTCTCCATGCTGCTATTGTGTATAGCAGGAAATGTTAAGATGATGACCTTACTCTGTAGGGAAGAAAGGAGTGAAATCAGTAATGCCAATACAATAATTACCTAGATACTGTCATGCTATATCCATTGCATCACTGGATTACAGTGAGCATAAATAAAGTATTTGCTCTTAAATTTTTCAGCCTCCCCAGAATGCAAAGTGTAATCTCAGTATTATGCAAAAAATACATGGCTTTTAGCTCAATTTTATATCATGAGGACTGAATGTAATCATTTCATTTGAGTAATAAAAAATCCTGCTGAAACTCAGCCATTGTAGCCACACAGAATATTTTTTTTGTATAAACTGTAGTAGAACCTGAGTAAAATTTCCTCCTAAAATTGCAGTAACCCAACTGCATAGTCTCGAAAGATTAAAAAAGTGATAAGTAAGAGGCTGGCATTTACTGTAAGTGACAAAATGATGACACTCATTTCCATACCATATATATTTCTTTAAAATGGACTTTACACATTTCTACTCTGGCTGATATGATCTGTAGTTACTGCACATGCTTACAAAATGCTGAAAATTAAAACTACTGTGAACTGGCTTTGTTTGATGACATGCAAAACAGCTTAAAACCGACTGACCATTTGAGGAGGCAGTCCTCTTTAAATATTCTCGTTAAACTTTCTAGATCTTCATTTTTGAAATGCAGCTCTTCCAGCAGTGTAGTCAGGAACTGAGTGTACACTCGGCTGTTCTGAGTATTCTTGAAAAGTGGATTAACTTGTGACAATCTGGAAAAAAACCAACCAAACACCCAAATATTTGATACAGAAAAATCTTGTGAGTTTGAACTGCTGTACTGAAGAAAGTTAGCTTATAATGTCACAGAATATTTTAGCTTCAATTTATTAAAAGGGCTCCTTGACAGAAGTTGTAGTTAATTAGTAAGTCACACCCTGTCAAACTTCATAAAGACATTTAAGAGGGTCCCTGACTTGGAGGACTCTCCCCACTGTGTGCCATGAAACACGCAGTATGTCAAACCAGCAAATGTTTTAGGCTGAGATTTCTCCAAACACTTAGAAGATCCTCCTAGAAGAGCAATCTGAGTGAGTAACCACAGCAAACTGATTTCTTAGTTTTGATGGTCTGTAAGTTAAAGCAGTTTAAAATGTATTTCTTACGCACTGAACTGTATCAGAAAATAGGCTTTAAGCAAGCCAGACGAAACTAGAACAGAGCTAACTTTTTATATGGGACACTAAACTTCAGTTTAAGTTGATACTATAGCACAGGCTTGCTATAGTGAAATGATTTTCTGTTTTGGTAATAAAATTAAGTGCTTAAAGTCTCAAAGTGCCTGTAGTCTTAGAGTGCTTCAGAAAAATAGGAGAATCAAAGGGGTGGGCTAGAGGGAAGAAATCGTATTTCTTAATTCCCATGAACTTTAGCTTTAAAATTCAAACAGTACTCAGCCTATCAAAATTTGCTATTTAACAACAACATTTTAGAGAAACTCTTACATTTGGGCCACTTTTTCTGCACTGCTGAGTCGCTGCAGTTCATCCAGTTTGCACTAATTTTTAAAATTACAGTGAGTAGACGCTGAAAGTAATTACCAGCTGGGAGAATAAAGTATCTGCCTGAGAACAGACAGGGGAAATAAATGGGGCATTAGTGCACATCCCCAAAGAGAATGTTCTCCTTCATCTGAGATCATGGAACGGCACGCAATACTGTATAATATTGCCTTTAGTTCCAGGATCAACACGAACAGCAAGGGAAGGCATAATCCTCCAGGGATCCAACGGCAAACGGGCAGCAAACAGGTACAGTGCTGCTGCTAAAACACCTTCCTCAGTTTGGAAGCAGCTCTTACCAAGCAGACCATCAGCATACGTATTATCTGTACGCAGATGAGGTGAAATGTTGAGCTTGTTGGTTTTCACCTGTATTTTAATTTTACTCACGTCTATTTTTACCCTAAGCTCCTTTCTTTTGCTCGTAATTCTACTGCAATATATTTCAAAGGCAGTAATAGCAGAATCTACTTCCTAAGCACAAATATTTTATCCCAAAATCTTTAATGAATGAAATAAAGTATTAAAGCTTATGCTGAATGTTAAGTAGCTTCAAGACAAAACGTTACTGACAGGATCACTTAACAAGAAGTTATATCCCAGCAACAGTTACTTTGTCCCAAATATTGCATGTAGATAAATAGTACCCTTGACACCAAATAGGAAAGAGTTATTTTAGAATATGTTTGAGAAATTATGTACTTTTAATAAGAAGCTGAAGGTAGCCTACAGATTTCTAAAAGCTTCCCAACTCAGAAAGCCTTTTAGAGAGAAACAAGTGAGATCAATCTCCCTGCAGTCACTGGTATTAAGACCACCTCCATCTGAAGAAAGCTGCATATAAAAGAAGATTATTTCAAATTAAGTAAAACCAGTGATAAAACACAATCAAAGGATTTTACAAGGTGCATTAAATAGAGTCCCTTAATACAAAAGTAAAATTACAAAATATTTTGATTAAAAAAATAGGCTTTTAATGAGTTAAATTATTTTCCATTTCTTTTTGGGTTTCATTGCAATATGTACATTTAGCTAAATGATTCCACAATTGATTGCTGACACTTGGTGAGAAGGACTTAGAGATGCCCAAAGTAAGGACACGGTGTGGAAAAAGAGACTTCTGCACAAACTCTGCTATATAAACCCTCCCCCAGAAGAGAGCTAGTCACAGCTGGATTTGTGATTTTTGGACTGAGGCCACTAGGTTCTGAAATGTACTTCATGACAGACAGGACTGAGTTGTTTCTCTCCTGGTGAGAAGTACAGCAGTTGCTATTTCAGCTGGTAAGAAGAGTGCCTCTGCCCAGGGCTGACAACCTGGGGGTTGATTTTTGCATTGTGCTGCTTTATCAGCAGGGAAGCAGAGGAAGTGCTGATAGAGGATCAACGGGACCATTTCAGACTGTTAGTCTGGAGACAAGGATAGTGGGAGAAAGACCTGCAGATGCATCATTACTTCAGTTCGCCGTTCTCAGGATTTAGCACATTATATATGAAAAGAAACCGGTGGCATTAAACAGTTGTGACTTCCTGAGTGCTGGTGCCAGGTGGCTGTAACCCTGCAGAACCCTCTCTTGGCAAAGTAGCAGATTCACACACATTTTTAGCTGAATTGTCTTCCTCCTGCCTCGGGCTTAGGAGGAAGTTAATAAGGATGTTATTTTCCAAAAAGAGCAGAAAACTTGTCGAGTGTTAAGTGATATTCTACAGCTAAAAACTTTATACCATGAAGCTCACATGCTAAGCAGTCTACTTAAACTTATTTTTTTTTGAACTGCAGTCTTTGATATTACACAGATGCATGAATTGCAAACAGGTCCTAACTATCAGACCTCACTTAAGACACTCTGTGAAGAGCAGCTATTATAGGCCATGCTAAGAAAGAAAAAGGTATTGCTATTGTCAGAGTAACAGGCATTAAATATTCAGAAATGAAGTAAAAAATAAGGCATTTTAGTTGTGGATCAATTCTTTTTCTTACCTGGATTTGCTTAAACTAATTAAGCTACTAATTATCTGATAAGCAAGAAACTAAATTTCAGAGAGGCCCGTGTAAGATTCTAGCAATTAGTTAATAACGGCGTCTAAACGGCGCAACATGTTAAACATTTATGAATAGAAGTAGAAACACTTTAATCTTGGAAAACTGTCCTTTTGGCACGTAAATGAAGCTTTAATGTGTCACTTAAAAAGCCGTTACCATCGAGTACTTTTCTACTTTTAAGTAGCTGTTGGCACAGAAGCAGAAGCTTTTGTCTGTAAAAGCAGCAAGCAGAGGTTGGTAGCTTGCGCCGAGCGCCACGTTCCATGCTGTACACTGGTACCGATGTACATTCCAGGTGCTGCTCAACAGAGCCAAGAGCTGTGCTCTCATTCTCGCATGAAATGCTAACGGAATAAAACCATAATTGTATGCAAGTAAGTCAGAAAAGTATTTGGAGTCGGTATCTTCAAGTCACTGAAAGCTGCAATGACCCTATCTCTGAAGAAATTATCATGACTAATTCAATTTAGTGATATACAGGATTTCAGTTGAAGGAGCATGGAATTGCCTTGAAACTCTGCAGTATCTTCAGAAGACACAGGATATAAACAGGAAATAGGACACTTGGAACCACAAGAATAACGACTGGCTACTGCAACAATAAAAAGAAAAACGTGCATTCTGGTTTTCTGTCACTTTTATCATATGTTGCAACATCATTGTGCAACACACTTCTCTGAATAAAGTCAAATAAAAATAAGAAAAGCTGAAGGATTAAGTGATTTTAAGCAGTTGCCTACAGAAGCACACAAAGGCAAATGTTACTGTCCAGAGTTATACACCCATGCTTCAAAGGCCAACCTTCAGCACACCCGTTAAAAGGAAACGCTCATGCTCAGTTCATGGAACAGTAGTACAGTATGTATCAGACTTCACGAAACAGTGTCGTTTCCTGCACACCCACTTACACCATATGGTAAACAGGCCTTTGTAAAGTTTAAAAAGTGTTAAAAAATGTCAAACTATATCTAATTGATAAAATTTGTATTTGCTAGCTGTTCTGCATATGTTACATGTTCAAGGAAAAAAAGTGAAATTCATGTGAAGACCAAGCTATTAAATGACATCTGGCTACCACAAAATGTTTACATAGTTTCGTGCTTCAGATCACTCAAGCTTTCTATGAATTAGTTGCCTTACAAAAACATTTGACGAGTATATTAAGGAGTTTAACCTACATTAAAATATTTAAAAAGTCAGTCACGCTTTATGGAACGCATTTCATCGATATGGTAACGTGCACAACTTGGCCTCTGATCTATGCACACCGCGAGCAAGACAGCTGAAT
This sequence comes from Chloroceryle amazona, assembly GCA_027560015.1. Taxonomy (NCBI): domain Eukaryota; kingdom Metazoa; phylum Chordata; class Aves; order Coraciiformes; family Cerylidae; genus Chloroceryle; species Chloroceryle amazona. The sequence continues at coordinate 41,724 of JANHFX010009235.1, forward strand.
ATACTCATTAAAGATAATGGAATGATATTTTTATGTAGTTAAAAGCACTACTTGGCACTTCTGATCCAAAGGTGTGAATGTCCTTTCTAGAAAAAAACAACCTAATTGTACAGGACCATCCTCCCCTCAGATACTGGACCCCAGGAAAACCTTCCTGGACTTTTTGTTTAATATGAATTCTGGGACCACCTTTGAAAAAAGCTGAATTTTCACAGCCACTGCTGTGTTAACAGCCAGTTACAGACGCCTGTGAACAGTGTTAAGAACATAACCACCTAGAAGCTGAGTTCCTTTCCACTCCCCAAAACTAGTCACTTAAAACTTCACAAAAAGTGTTGCGAATTTGAGTGCAGATAAATTTAGCCAGTATCATACACAGTACTTGTATGCTCATGAAGACAAGCTCTATGCTTACTCTCAAAAGAATAATAATAAGCTCCTCCTAAAAAAAGGTAAAGTGTTGCCAGTCTTTTCTGGCAACTCTTTCTAACAGCAGAAGCTTAAAAAAAAATAAAAGAAGCCATGGATCTGAACACAATTATTTTGTTCCCTTATGTTGTTCAGCACGCTCAGAACCTGACCAAAACCAGAACTCTAAAGCCGAATGACAAAACAAGTACTACCTGTCCTTCATAGAAAGCTTTGGAAAATAGGATATAAACATGCTTACCAGGTATAGGCATCTGGGCACCATGATAAGACTCTTTAACACAACTCTTTAAGATCCTAACAGAAAAGTTTTTTCTTTTCTCTTTTTTTTCCTGCCTTTTGTTTTAGAAACTTAAGACAATTTTTTAAGATCATCATAATCAGGATGACTGATAACTATTCTTCTATCAGAATGACAGAGTTGCACTAATGATCACAAAAGTTTCTTGAACACTCATTTCAGAACATGGAAACGAAGCAAGAGCTGGCAGCAACTATAGCCAGCACTTTGTTTTTTTTTCCTTGCCCAACAAAAGCACAGACACTGAGTGCTGCGTACGTGCTACTGCAGATGCGGGGGTTGCCGAGAAACCGCTGATCGAGGTGCCAGCAGTAGACTCTTGCTAAGTGTCCCTACCTGCAAGGACGTTCAGTGCATTTTTTGCAATCTTTGGACCATCACAAACTGGGACTATGGCTATGAGCAATCTAGTCCCCTCATGCCATAAACATTCCAGCTGGCAACGTGCGTTGTGTACTCTTAAAGAGTAAAAGTCCTTACGAGCCTCTAATATCAGATCGGGTGATTGAAGATACCTACTAAAGGTTCTGAGAGATCAATCAGCCCTTCTAGGAATGTGCTGTTAGCAGCATGCGAAAGCACGTTTGCTCCATTGCTGTGCTATGGAGTCCTGTCCCATTGCTAACAAGGACTGCTTTAGGAGAAGCAATGATGATTTAGAAGAAGCATAAGAGCACAGGAGACACTCTGTGGAGTGTCATTAATCATTATCTGTCAACTACTACAATAGAGCATTAGACAGAACCCGATCTGAATTGAAACTCCCTTTGTATTAGAAGTCTTCCAGGGTATTGACAATATTCAAACACATGAAAAAAAATTAAATGGAAGCTACATGGAAGTATATTTCTGGGATTTGGCAAGGACTGGTTAGCGATCCAGTCCTCTTCTTGTGTGTGTGACCACATGGCTCTGGAAGCAGAGCAGCTTATCCAAGTCTGAGTCTTTAATTCAAGGGCAGGGAATACACGTTACAGATATGATGGGCTTAGCAATGCAATAAAAATGTTGTTAAATCAGAAATACTATTCTTTTAAAATAGCAGTTTTATACAAGATAGCCTTAGATTCCATTTTAGTTCTGTTCCTATGGAGGATGTCTCCAATGCAAGTGATTAAGCAGAAGTAATTGTTTTGTTTAGGGCAAATGGCTAGACTGAGTCAATACAACAAGTGCTACAGATCAGCAATAAAAGTCACTGAAATAGATGCACATCACAGTCCACAGATCATCTGCCTGTACACGCAACTGGAGTGTCACCAGTGTATCAGTCACTTAATAATAGAGCTTCAGTTGATGGGGTGAACTGGAACACTTGCCCTGTTTATCCATTTCATGAACCCCTACTGAGTGACGCTCAGTCATTTTGACAGGGTAAGTCAAAGCATTACCGCAATTCTGAATGCTCTTTGCAATATATTGACCGTTTGCTTAACGTGGGGCAGAGTCCCTCACTCAATTGTATCTCTGGGTACAGGAGACTCGTCTAGCCACAGCAATTTTAATAGTCAAGAACCTTAAATCACAGCAGGGATTTCCTCAGACCTTAAAACAATGCATCCATCAGGCAAAAGTTAGTATTGGACAGCAAGCTAATCTGAAGCACAACATTAAAGATGCAACACTGGGGAGCTTAAAAAATCATAACCTTTGGTATAATGTAGTAATTACACAATCATATTGTTTAACGTACACCCAGAAATTAGAAAACATCACAGCCTCAACTTACGTTTTGTGGCCGTTGCATTCACAGTTTGGGTTAAAAACTCCACTTTTTTCTATAACTTTAGTTTGAGCATGGCTTTAAAAGCTCAACATTTAAAAAATAACCCCACCTTAAAAGCAAAGGAGTGTCTCCAGAGTGAACATTTTCCATTAGAACACATTAATATTTGACAGACAATCTTGAACTGGAAGCATCTAACTTACAAACAAGATGCAGAAGTATTTAAATATATCCCTGGAATTAAGTCTTTCTTTAAGTTAGATGATTCTAATGTCATAAAAGAAAACCAACCCAAACAGATACAAAAGTAATTCTGATCAGTGTCATTTGCAACACTGACATTAAAGCAGCGTCTAACACGGGGACTTTGTTAGCACACCCTATCAGGCAAAGAGGGAAGTCAGTATTCAGAGGCAGGTTCCTTTAATCTCCCAAAATTTATTTCTATATTCTATTTGCTTAATGAAAGATAAAACACTCTAAAGCCCACAGTGTTGAATAACAACTGACAGAAATAAAAAGGCAATTTTCTTACTAAGGAAAAAAAGCTACTTCTGGTCTAGTTTTAAATATAGCCTGAAGATCCTATTCTCATCAGAAAGACAAGAATTTTGTAGCTGAAGTGCAACTTATGTTTTATTTATTTAACTTCCTTTCATTATTGTGTACTGACTTTTCCACAGAATCCAGCACGGACACTTTAATCCTCTGACAGCAGCAGAAACTGAATTATTCATAATTTAAAATTTTTGTCCACTACATTTAAATCAACGCTGCAAACACTGATTCAAAATCAACCACTGGAATTCCTACATAATCCAAGTATATGGCAAAGCTTAAGGTTCATTCAAAAGTTAACTTTGTTAATTGTTTCCATTAACTTCAGTTTTTCCTATGCAGCATCTACAAGTCTATTGTAGAAAAATATTCCGTTTGATACACGTTCACACAAAACATTTATTTTTCTTTTAAAGTTCATCTTCCACACACTTTTCCTATGGTTGGTGTCCCGATATACGTCAACTTCCAGTCAAAAATTTCACTTGTGGTGCAGCCGGATGGATTTAACCAGCAGCAGAAGGAAAGGTACCTACAGTAATGAGGGTTGACCTAACCAACTGATAAAAGTGCTTTCTAACAACTTTTTTTTTTTTTCCTTACTTTCTTGCTTTCCCTCTTTTCCTTTTCTTTCCTTTCCTTGTTTCTTTTTTTTCCTTTCTTCTCCCCAATCAGTTACCTGTACATAAATATGCAACTGGCAATTCAGAAAACAATCCGAGGCACACAGAAAGCTGTACCAGCCCAACCACCACTGCTCTCTAGAACGCTGCTCGGGGAGTTAAGGCAGCACAGAGGAGTTCCCTTGTGTCACATCGTGCTCTCCTCGCATGGACTTTGGAGGCCAAGTAAACATTTGCAGAACAGTTTGCTGGTTCTACTCTAACATACCATATGAGAGTTCATTTGTTGGTTTTCTTTTAAGCTGCATAAGGAAACTTTTTGAAAGGCACTGCGATGTTTTAACTGTACTATGCAGGGGAGATGTGTTGAGGCAACAGCGTATAATACCAGATACAGGGACTGTTTATTTAAAATGGACTTGGTAAAATCCAAATGTTCTGCATATTTGTATTTTTTTAACCTAACGAACAAACTATTGGCATAAATAGCAGGATTATTATTTACGCTTCTTTTTTCCTCTCCCCTGAAAGTTAAGGATCGCTCTGTCAGCTGCCAGCTCTTGTTTCTAACAGGCAGCTGCCTAACTTCAAAGGTCCTGCAGTGAAAAGAGTTTATAATAATGTTGCACTGATGCGACAAGGTACAGAAGAGACACTTTATCAAACGGCATAACAATTTAGCATAGCCATTTAGTGCTGTGTCAGTTCTGCACACGGTATACTCGAAGACAGCGTGCCTTAGAACGTTCACTGTATATACAAATAACTGAAAAAAAATGAATTAAAAATGCCTCAAAAATTAGATAAACATCTGAAACTCTCAGTTCATGTAACTCATACTATTTCACCGCAACATAATTAACTACATAATACAATTCTTCTTAGGAAGTGCCTAGAAAATGGCATTTCTCACTATTCCTGTATTTCAGTTCCCTGTGAGCGACCAACAGCACACAAACAAGACAGTAACAATTTCTATTCAGCTGAGAGTAAATTTACAAGCCTACTGCTTTGTACAGCGATTTTCACTTTTGCAATGCAAGCAGCAACACTTTCTTCTCATACGTTCCTCTAACGTTCCTTCTGAGCAAGTTTCTGAGCAAAGTTTAGCCGAACGACACCGTGTTTCACCATTTTGTATTGATAGATACGATTGCAGAACGATCTTTTAAACACCAAATGGAGTATGATACCCACCCCTGCACACCACATTTCAAATTATTACTGCAACACAAGTTCACAGACATTTAAAGCACTTATATTCATACAGAGATTTGTTCCCAGAGGTTTCAGTTTAGCTCACTTATCTGCATAAAGCCAAGGCAGAAAAAAAGTTCACAATATAAACCCAGAAGAAATCACTATCAGCTGTTTCTCTCTAACAAATCTAAGTTTCTTAGGTACACATTTCAAGGACAGGCCTTGTTTAAAGAGCTCCATTTATTTGAAGTCTGTGTCCTGCTAACCAGCTGACAGATCAAAGGTACTTCTCAGTCCTACCATTTGTTCCCATTTGCCCTTCTTTTCCAGCTTCAGTCAAAATTTTAAATTTAACAAATTTAAAATGTATTTTAAAACGTATCCTTTCACCCTTTTCAGTCTTCTATTCCTTTTTACATTCCACAAAGATTTCCTGTCACACCTCTCACATACTGGAATCTATGCCACTGAAGTGCTTGGGTTACTTAGCTACCTAAAATTAAGCACAGGTATACATTTCTGTAAGATTAAAAGCCACTAAGATAAAAGCTTTTTAGAGCTTGAACCTTTTAGGTAGTTTGTAAAATACACGTTGTTGTATAAATGACTGTGCACATACAGTGGGACAATTCTGTAACTAGAAGATGCCTTTATATACAAACCCGGTGCATTTTAAGCATTAACCATTGTTTCATATACATCCATTTTTGCAACTGCTGGACTTTTTTGCTGGCACATACTGGTAAATTATTCCTGTCAATTCATTATCTCAGTGCTATGCCAAAAAAAAAAAATTCAATGATAACTAAATAAAATATATTGTCTTAACAGTTAAAACAGCTATAATATAACATGCTTAGGTAAATAATTTCTCAATAGTTGACTTTATAAAATGTACTCACCTGTACTCAGTAATTATGGAAACAATGATCATAAAATTGATTATAGTTTAGTTTCACAATTTTCTAACATTGTAACTTGATTATCCGCCTTTCAGTCCAATATACAGATCAAACACCTGGAACAATGCAGCTGAGTAAAGAGACATGCTAGGAATAGACTTGCTTCCACTGTGCCCAAATTTTTTTCTTCAAAAGTTAAACACAATGACCTCAATAATTTTCTACTTGCCTTTCCCAGTTTTGAAAACAAATGCCAGTGCAGCTCTGGACCTCTCAAAATGAGATTCTTCAAAATCCCCCGAAGTTAAGGATTCTAAAGCACCTTTTCCCAGGCATGCCTGGTCACAGGAGGTTTAAAAAAAGCCACGAAAACCTCTCCAAACCCTTTTCCTTTTTAATTGATTTATTGCCCGATCTATTACTGACTTGATGATCTCCAGAAAAATCACTTTTCTACTTTTAATCTCGATTTTACCCTCTCTGTAACAGAACACTCCTAACGCTGATTTGTCAAAGTACACTGACCTAAACATATCCCTAAAAAAGATGAATATGCGATGAGGTTTGAAATGAGTATGAAGGTCCACGTGAAACTCAACTATTCTTTATCCTTTTAAAAACCTGAGTACCTCACCAAGAAATACTGAGTTTTATGAGGAATGAGTTAGATCTACTCAGTGTCATCTTTAAATGTTCAGATGGATAGAGAGAAGGTGGAAGAGATAGAGCAATCTCTGTCTGCATTTCTGTAGAACGTAGGGTGGAAGTGTGGTATACATCAAAATGAAGTAAAATATACTATGAGATCCCAAGCCTCCAAATAACCAAGCATCTATACAGTCTTTGCTTTAGTGCTGCTTTTGCACCCAATTGCAATAGTATGTATGATTGCCTATAGTAATGTATAGTAATTATACATATCCATGGGGCAGTTTCTGGACTAAGCTCCTGTATACTGGTTAGCTAAGGGTGCTACCAGCTGATTAAAATGCACTTTTACTTCCGGGAAGGAAAGGCAAGAGAGCATGTACTGTCATGGACACCACTGCTCTAGTTTCTTTGCATTATGCCATGCAAAATTTTATGAATATATAGTTTTATGTTTATTTATACAACATTCTGGTTAACTGAGCATTGCTGTCTTGTCCCATGCATTTATTTTAATTATATACTTTGCATCAAAAGAGCCCCCTGCACCCTGACACTAAATCCACTAGCTTGGATTGTCTAAATTCTGAGAGCTTCATCACTGACCCTCCCCCGTGTCCTGGCTGGAGCTAGAACAGAACTAGTTCTGTTCAGTGATTTTACTTTTCAGCTCAGTCTTGTCTAAGTAACTGCACTTTCTGAAGTGAACAGCATATTATCCCAGGCTGTGTCTGCTTCTACAGTGATACACTCCATGTTTGGAGTCACTACCAGGGATTGGAGTGTGTAGAAAGGCTCTTGCTTGTACTTGCTTCTGTGCATACGAAGGTGAATGCTGAATCTTGTGTACCATGTTGAGGTGCTGTGAAAAGCCCCCCCTCTGTGGAAGGACAGCCAGGTCTGGTGACCCTAAACTGACCTAGGAGGGATTCCATCCCATCTACACTATATTCAGTATAAAGCTGAGGGATCATGAGGATTAATCTCTCTTCTTCAATGGCTGGAATCTGAGGAGGACTCTTTCCTTTCTGTTTTAGATCCCAGTCCATACATCTCTGAATCCAGCTCCTCAATCTAGTCCCTGTCTGCCACGGAGTCAAGCCTGGGACTTACCCAGTGCCTGCCCACAGCATTAGTGGTGATGGTGGTGTAAACACCCCTGGAGGGGGGTGGAATGGGGATGTGTGTTTGATACTGGTTTTGTATACATTTGTATATCTTTAATTTAATTTTATTGTTATTATTTTAATTAAAGCTGTTTTAATTTTCCAATCGATAAAGCTCTCTCCCTAATTCCCTTTCTCTTCCCCTTTGGGAAGGGAGAGGAGTTAATAGAGAGCTCCTGTCATTTGTCTAGGGGCTGGTGCAGCCCTAACCATTGGACTGTCCAGAATGAAGTATTATCTTTCTAGGCAGCTTGCCTTACTGTCTAGCATTATAAGGTTTTACCATTCATAATCTGCACCAAGCACCATAAGGAGAGGAAGGATTAGATGTTCAGAAGATACTGCTCTTTCAGGGATTTTCTACAAAGTTTTTATATAAAAAAATCCCTTATTTAGTGGTTCCAGAGAGCTAAGGCATACAGTACTTCTACTTTGGGCAGTATTTATTATGGTGCTAAAGAAAAGGGTACCATTTAGTAAAGGTACCATTATGACTCTTCTGCATAGAACCAAACCTTAATCCAGAGCCCATGCTAAAAATTATGCTTGTAGAAAATACGTGGGGAGCACATGCTTGGAAGCCACAGGAGCCTTTCCAATGATGTGTACCTCTATGGATTTGGTTTTTTTTTTGTTCAGAAACAAGCCAAATCAACCCTGATTTTCATCTCACAATAAAGTTTCCTGTAAGTCAAAACCCCTGCCTATGTGTCATGTCCCCATTAATGTAGGCTGCTCTTTAAGAAGTTCACTAAGATAAAGTGAAAACACTGAAAAGATGCAAGTGCTTGTCAGAGTCATGTTTTTCTTTTAACAGATGGGTAATGTTTCATGATAAAAAAGAAATGTTTGCATTGACTGTATTAAGATTAATTATTAATAAGGAAGCAAGTATATTTTCATAGGGCTACAGCTTTAGGAGTCAGTTGCAAATTTAACAGTTTAGTTTGCTCAGTGGATGAAGTTAAAATAGATTTAGTTTAAAACTAAGTTTAGCACAGCTGTTAACAGTGTGAACTACTCATGTCTTACTTGCAGCATTAGTCCAGAACTGTCTACACTACCCTGTAACTGTACAACTTATTCTGACTTCTAATAAGCAAAGCTGTAGGCAGTTATTATGGAAGAAAGGGAAAACATGACATTACGTAAGAAATCTTTCTTTTAAAGCAGCATAAATTTAAAGCAGTTCTTTCTTGAATAAGGCTGGGCAATTTTTCAATCTGCTTAATCAGCACTTAGTTGTGGTATAGAGTTCAACAGGACATGAACTCCACTGACTGAATTAGCTCCCCAAAGAGACAACATGATAAAGCAGTCTGCCAAAATCTAGCATGCTATCTTTCAGAGAGTTGAAACAAGCTGCAACAAAAATCTCCTATTTAATCACATAAAATGCAAAAACGAAGCGGCAGAGGAAAGTACTTATGCTCCTAGCATATTCTTAATTCTCAAGTATGTTTGGAATATAAAGCTCACAAGGATGACTGAAGCAGAGATCCAAAATTATGTACAACAAATAAGTATTTCTAGATTCTAAGAGAAAGATTAGTCAGAAGAACACCACCATGAAGGACAATTTAGAACTGGTGACACACTTTGCACAGGGGCTCTGCACAGTTGGGTATGACCTCAGTTTGAATGCCTACACATCAAGCTGCTGGGAACATGCAGAGGTCTATCTCCCGGAGGGATGTCCAAGACACTTGGCAGAAAACCATGACTCTGCTCTCCCCTTGCACTGGGCAGCAAAACTGGCAGGTGCAGAGAAGACAGCTTTCTGTCCATGCAACAGAAGTCCAGGAGACAGCACATGCTAAAGCTGTCTCCTAGACCAGAACTGTAAAGGAGAACCAATTACCCTGGACCAACCTTAGAGAGCTTGTGCTGGGTGTATGTCAAAGGTACACAGCCCATCCAGATCTCCCATTCAGAAGGCTATCCATGAGAAATACTAGAATGGAAAAAGGCTGCAGCTCTGTGTGCTGCGGTGAAACCCGCAGCGTTGCTTTCCTGCGTGACAACACTACAGTGGCAGTTCTTTCTGTAAGGAGAAAGACCTTCTTTCAAACTGTTGAGGTTTCTTTTATTTTCTCCCTTATGAATGAAGTTATTTAATTAATTTTAAAGTCGGCACTAATGTCCCAATTATCAACAATGCAAACTCCTCAAAATACTGTTCCGCATTTTTCCCAAGCAATACTGTAACACTCTAGGAGGAAGTAATGTTATACTGAGCTCCTCCACAATATGCCAAATAAGCAGATTTGAGTTTGCTCAGAAAGTGCTGACAAGAACTGCTTAACACAAACCAATTTGAGTTCACACTCATCAAATGACAACCTAAAATTATTAGGAAAAAGGGAAGAATATATTTGTAAATTTTTTAACGTGTTAAGAAAACCATCTGTGTTTTCTCTTTGTCACACAACTCTACAGAGTTACAACTCTATAGTCTTTCTATAATCTTTTTATAAAGGAAAGACTTATCAGATTTGTGGTCCCGCAAACTCCTTTCCAAGATGGGGAATAACTATTTCTAAATTAATGATAAACTGGTTTTCTCATCTGAAACTTGGAACACATCTTCTGTTGTCAGACTTGGTAAAGAAAAGATCATCAGCTGACTTGTACATGGTGTCTGCAGGAAAAAGAGTTGCTCTGCAAGTCTCATTCATACCCCATATGCATTTTTACATTCAAACATTCAGACATTTTCAGACAAGAACACATTAGCAATAGCACAAACACGTGAATTCCTCTTAAAATAATTCAGAAATGTGAGTGTTGAGCAATAGATGCGCTCTTGTGTGCAAAGAAGTAAAAACGCTTACTTGAACCCAAGGTTCTCCAGTTCCTGAGCTGTTATCTCCAAGAGAGCAAACCTCTAGAGTGCATCTCCACATGACACATTTATCTAAAGTGGCTGCACACATATAATGATGGCTTTTGTTTAGTGAGCATCGTCATTTTGAGTTTGTTTAAATACTGCAGCCCAATGCTTATAAACTAATCCCAGAACATTTTGAAATGCTTCAAAGCTTTTAGCAGGGGAACCTCTTGCCTAGGCTTTGTAGATGAAGCTGACCACAGTTCACTGGAAGCAGCCAGCTCAGATAAGCAAGATGAAAGCAGACATTTCCTGAAAATATCTTGAAAGCTTTCCATTAGACTGTACCAGGGGTATACACTAAAAACAGCAAGTGCCCATGCTTGTAGAGCAACCAATCTTCCCACTGCTTTCTCCATTCTGTCTTGAACTACTGTATTTGTATCTATTTATCTGCTTCATTTAATATCTTGCAAAGTTCTTTGGGGGAAAAAGATGCAACTTCCGTATGAAGCTATGACCATAACAAAAAAAACGGAGCGTAACATACTAAACATTGCAACAGGAAACCCCAGAAATCTACCCCTGCCAAAATTATTACGAATGACGAATAAGAAACTTGAGCTACAGATCATTTTAAAGAGTTACCCACTCCAGGACAGGCATGAATGCAATTGTTTGAACAGAATTCTCTGGCTGTCAAAGTGCACTCTCAGAAGGTGGCTACGGCATTGCTGAATGTGCCGGCCATAAAGACAGGAGTGCCTCAGGCTAGATTCTCCATATAGGCTGAGACTGGCTGTTCATATTTTATACAATAGTTTGATTGAATAAATCCAGCTGTTCACTAGGAGCAGGAAATGCTCCACTGTTGCAATCGCTAACATTTTATACTTTGAGAAAGGCAGTCACATTGTCTAGTTGCAGGTAATTTATTTCAAAACAATGAATTAGAAGCCCGGGTTTCTTTAATAGTCAGTAGACTCAAGGGCATGTAAGTACTGTTAAGAGCTTCTCAAGGAGCAGCTGTCTGTAAAGGGAGACCAGGATTATTCAAGTACCAAAATGAGGTGTTAGGACTATCCAAAATGCTGCATCCAATGGGATGTATGTGCCAGTGAAGAGAGGAGAGCATTATCGTAACATAATACAAAGTATTAAGCAGTGATGACTCTTGAACTCAGTGAAGCTGTAATGTAAATAGTTATTCTGCCCAGCAGCTTATCACAAAGCAGGCTGGGGAACTCTGAAAGTGCACTGTGAAGTTAAGTAGTCGGAGTCCTCAGCACATGCTCACCGTATAGGAGAAGGAAGTGGTGAGCCGCAGTATCGATGCACAAAACAGGGTACAAGCAAAGTCCAAGAATTGCTACTTTAAAACAAACAAACAAACCAAAACCCCAAACAACCCCGCTCCCTTCCAAACAAAACAAAAATTACTTGAGGTCTTAGTAGCTTCTTTTGAGGTATACCCTGAAATTTCATGCCTGCCTGCCTTCTGCAGTCTCTATTGTTAAACCTCCTGTACCCCAAGGGACCTGTAGTACCGTCTTTCCTTCTCCAGGAAAAGAAATCATCAGCCTCTTCAAGGGTGTTGCTCATGCAACCTCACTGTTTAGTGTTAGGAGTAAAATGACCACCCTGTGTCTGGGACCAGGTCAGGAGCAGTGAATACATACACTGAGAATGTTCTCATCTTTCAGTGACAGAAGCTAGTAAAGAGCCACTCTGACTCGGGCTCTGTACACCTCTGCGATCTAGATGACATTACATGTGTCGAAACACGCATCACGTCTCAGTGCAGCTATGGGGAAGCCAGAGAAGACTTAATAAAGTGCAATTCTTTTTCTGAGCAGTACGAGTAAGATAGGACAGATTCCTTGGCAGACTGCAGGAGGTGAGAAAGGGCCACAGCCCGAGGACCTGTCTGCAAGCAGCTGCCCAGGTCTGCACTTGCCTTTCTCTGCACACTGCTGGCTTGCACTAAATATTCAAGTTTCACAAGAATTCCAAAAAAAATTACATATTCTGTTTTAACCTTTCCAGAAACGATGCGACACTCATCTTCTCAGAGCAATCTTAACACTCATTCTACCCCATCTATGCTCTTCCACATCCTCTCCTAAGAGTGGGCTGTGAGAAGCTGTTCAAAGTCTGAAGATCATGAGCTTGCAAGAATCTTACAAAAAGCTGAAGTCAGCAGGAGTATCATTTCATGAGTTCACTAGAATCATGTTAAATATAAAATCTACTCTATTTTAGGATCAAATGTAATTCATATGTTTAGGGGTGGACCTTAGCGGTGCTTAGAAATCAAAAGTAAAAAGATACTTGGTTCTCAGCTTCTACTGGTTGCTGCTAGGACTGTCTGCTACTTGTATAACATTTTAAAGCAACTGTAAAACAATCATTAGGTATGTAAACATTTAGAGCTCATCATATGCAGACAGACCCGCAGCATTTTAACTTCTGATCAAGAGAGTCACCATTTCCTTAAATGTACAGAAACTATTTGAAAAATTCATAAGATCTGTTTCACAAATTACCAATTCAACCATAAGAATATATAGTAAAAATGACAAAAGATTTGTTCTTATAGTTGATAAAAAATTTATGCCAAGGCATTCAAGTAAAGTTACTTTCTGTGTTCTGATTTAATGAATCATTTGAGCGGTATCTGGCTGGGTGACACAGATGTAAGGCTCGCTGAAGCCTACTCTAATGCCTGCTGGTATAGTCTTCCTTGGGACAGTAAAGCCAGAACAATGTGTCAGACTGAAGTAATATCAAGGAAAGTAAGTGCAGCACTGGCATGTTATCAGGCTGGCCCGCAACACTTCTTGACCTGTGAATGTCTGTAAGTACTTCTCTGTCCTACGGGCTCCAGTGACCCAGGAAGCCCAAAGAAGCAGCAGCAGTGCAGTAATGAACAGTCTCTGGAATAGGATTTCTGCAATCTTGCAATTGAAGCTGAAAGACATACGAAGATTGCTGGATGGTTTAACCCTGCTGAAAGGCAGGGCCTGACACTGTGTGAAACCACCAGGTATTTCTTAAAAGGTGAACTCATGTTAAATGTTCAGTATGGATTTGAGAGACAACTGTCCATTTCACACGCTGCAAGGTTTGTGTCTTTAACTTCAGAATGCACATGAATTTGGAAACCATAAATTACAGAAGTTACTTGATGCATATGACTACATAAACTAAACAGAAGTTTACTGAAAGACGCTGTAATAAAACCAGACTTCCTGTTAGGAAAACACTTGGAAAGAAGTTAAGTCTAAAGTAGAACAAAGCTCAGAAGGATTGCAGGCACTGTAGCATCATAAGCTTAAGCAATAAATCCTCATAAAAATAAAATACTAGGTACAGGTGTTCCTTTCAGAAGTTGCTAAGAAACCTTCCTCCCCTCTCAAAGAAGTTTTCTAGACTATTCAAACATATGTAGAAGATGACCATATCTTTATGGAGTTAACTTGATTTTAATCATGGAAGTGAAATCTTTTTAATAACTGGAAGTGAAATGAGAAATGAAAGTGTAATGGTTATGCCAATGACAATAGATGTCATTTTTTCCTACTGTCACAGAGGGGAAGAATGTCTGTGAGCAGCAAATGGAAGAGAGAGAAGTGTACTCTTCCATCACCCCACCAGCTTCCTTTAGAAACCCATAAAGCTTAATTTTTCTTTTTTTAACATAACATTAAGTTTCTCTATTGCTAACATTTTGTTGCAAGTAGGAGAATCCTGTTTTGTCAAGAGAACTCTAGTTCATTTGCATGAAAAAAATATTCCTGATGGTTCTCCTGACAGTTTAAAGAAATCTTCCCCTCCTTTTATGTGAAAATTAAGAAGTCTTGTCTCAATAGGCTAGTTAAGAAAGTTGTGTATGAGGGTATCTGACATTAAAGGGTACTTACACAGATAACAAAACAATAGCAATTAGAGTCCATTCCGGCATTTTGTGAATAATATTTCTGTTTGTTAACCTGAAAAATAATATAAAGAAAATCAGAACATTTCAGAATGAAAGCAAACAGACTTTTAACTGCTGAATTTTGAGTTAAGTCTACCATTGAAAGACTTAATATGCTGAGTTACAATGTAGCAGTAATTACAACTGTATCTGAGCAATTCAACTCTCGGGCTTCTCTCTCATCTCATTCTCTGAATTAGCTCACAAATAGTCCTGGTTGCTGTGAGCACTCAGCTCTCACTCACACCCACTGGGAGATTCTCTGGAAAAGATTGGTCTTCTTACACTTAGTTCCCCCCCACTGGCTTCAGATCCTTATTTGCTGTAAAAGCTAATTCTGTGGAAACAGACTGGATTTTGTAAGATACTGGAGACAATCCTCTGATGAGTCTTGGTTTTAAAATGGACACCTGGAATTCTAACTTATGCAATGGGAGCCACTGCAGATTTAAAAGCAAGAAAATGAGGTGTGAATCAAGAACCACAGGGATGCTCAACAGAGGTGCTGCTGAATTTTATACCTGCTGACCTATTGGGCTGAACTTCATAATAAGACAGATGTGCTTTAAGTCAAGTGTTAATCTGACTTAAAACAATTCCCATGTGAACAGCTATGGCTGAAGTTAGGCATGGCCCATGGTGGTCAAGACAAGCAATTTCATGGAACAGTCCCAGCTGAAAATGAAGCTGTGGCTACGCAGGCACACAAAAAGGCTAGCAGAATTAATTTTACTCAGACAGATGGTACCATCCAACGGAAAAACTAAGGGACAAGTGCCTCCCTGTCTTTGCTTCCTTCTTGCTCTCAGCTTCCTTTCTATGCAGCCCAGTATAAATTCAGATCCAGAGTGAAGCTACCCTCTCATTCATACTCACTTCTACCCACTTCTGGTAAAGGTGGGAGGTTGCTTAATATTAAATGCCTGGCAACAAATTCAAACCCAGGGTTTTCTACCCTAGTGAGATTTTAAAAAAAACTTCTAAACTTCTTTGGACAAGTATATAGCAACCTAAAAAAGTGTTAATAAGTGGAAAAATAAAAGTAATTTTACTTGTCATTGTTAAAATTTAAACTATATTAAAATGCAGTTATATGGTATTTTATCGGATCATTTTGCATTTCCTTATTTCAGAAAGATATTAAAAAGAATAAAAATATTGTTTAAGGATAGTAATGATAAAAGCAATATTATCCTATTTTTCTCCTGCAATCTCCAAGACTTCCAACCAAAATAAGATTTGGAAGCATTTACTCAAGTAGTGTCTCAACAGCTTGAGTTCTGTGAAATGATGAAAGGAAAAGCAATGGTTTATTCTGCCTGTACAGGAATTCTCATGTCAAACTAGAAGCAATAGCTCTGGACAATGAAGATTATTTTTGTTATTAAAAGATTCCTGTGTACCAGTTAATATGTGAAAGAGCTGACAACAAAGCTTGTACCTGGTAAACTGCTATATTTTTCTGGCTATAGAACAAGAGACAAAACAAAGGCTGAACGTCTTGACTCAATACCGATGACAGTGATAAACGCTACCAAGAAAAGCCTGATGGAATCATCTTGACAGGCAATTCATATGTAACATTCCAGTTAATCTGCTGTGATGAGACACAATGGAAGAGACAGCTCCTCGCCACCTGGGAAAACTCTGTCAAGTAGAGAAAGCAGCTTTATTGCAATGCTCTACAAGGAGTTATTATTGATTAGAGCACAGGAAGGTGTCACTCTTGTACACAGACAGAGATGCTGTTATTTGTGTCAATTAACTCTTATTCAATGTTATTATTGATTGGCAAGGTCTGAACACTAGTCATTGCCATCAATATGCTATTTATGAAGGAGGTAGTCAAAAGACACAGATAACCATCACGAAATGACAATAGGGATCTGCTGATGCACTCCTGTCACTGGACTGGGTGAGCAGTCAGGCTTCTGCAATAAGTAACCTTTCAGTACAGCACCTGTCCTAAAACACTTGTGCAGCTGATAAAAAAAAAAACAACAAAAAACATTTCAGGCAGATCAGACTAAAGTGAGCAACCTACAGGTGTGAAGCCTTAAATAACAAGGAGCAGTGGAAGGGCAGTCACTTTCAAAAACACGCTGTGTGTCAACACCAAGGCCTCTGAAGAGCAAAGCTTTCAGAAAACAGCGAAGTGCAAGTCCTCTGTAAAAATGGTTCAGTAATCCTTTGTCTTGCCTCTAGCCAAAACTGTTACTTCAGAACAATCCATGAAAGACAGGTCACTAGATTTCTATCAAACATACAATGTGGAAATGTTAAAACTGCACAAAACTTTTTATGATTTGGGTTTTGCAGTGAGGTATTTGCTGTTACAAGAGCTTGGCTAAATTGTCCTTCAACTACCCAAAGAAAGAAAAGTATATGCAACTTTTCAAAACAGAAGTCTCTACTTTCTTGGCCTCTGTAGGGCAGGATAGGTAAGTCAAGAAAGTTGAATGGTCCCAAATAGCTGCGTGGGTCTCTTAGTTGCTATTTTGTGGGTGTTGTGGCAAGATGCACTGCAGCTGGACTTGACTGCTTTTACCAGCCAGTAGGCAGCAGGACTCATGCAGCAGTTTCAACACTCTAAGGAACTCAGTCTGAGCACACAGATCCAAGTGGCAGAAGCTGACAGGATAAATCCATGAGCTCAATTTTTACACATAGCTATGACTTTGACTAATAGCTAGTAGAGTTATTGGTACTAAATATACATCTGGTAAAAAAAAAAAATAATCCTTGAATAGGCCCATGCTTGCTGTCTTCCAGTTTTACCCATCATGTCAGTGTTCTTCCACTGGGAGGAAAAAGAAACAATGTGCCCAAAGGGGGAAGATTTTCATTCATATTACAATGTAACTTCAGTTCAAGAATCTCACCTGTTACTTTGGCCATTTGCCTTTTCTGTAGGGCAGCAAGCTGATAGCATGGAATAGGACAAAGGTGTGACTTTAGGAGACTTCAGCTATCTGTAGGTTTTCCAAATCTTGCACCAAGTTGAGCAAAGTTTAACTAACCCAGGTCAGCACAGGCAAATACTAAAGCATAGATTATTTTCTTTAGGCTTCAACTAGCCAATTTATCCATAAAAGACAGCTCCTCTACCTCCTGAGAAAAGGAACATGTTTACGTACCGCACTATAACTTAATTTAATGACATCCAGTGAAAAGGAGCTTTCTTCAAGAGAAGCCCATTTACTTGAGCTCAAGGTCATTAACTTGCTGGTACTTTCCTATTTCCATTCAGAACCTCGTCTACAACAAAGTACTCAACTACCTTGAAACTCAGAACCTAAAATTCCACTTAACAAGGGTAACAGGCAACGGCCTATCAGTGAGTGTATACACGAGATATCATACACTCATGATACATATCTAAAATCTACAATATTGTCTTGGAAATAAGGTAAGACTAAGCTGTAATAAAAAGTCTTGAACACATCTTTAGGAAACAACTGCATCACATTCATTGACAGATTTCAATGACAATGATAAGATCTATAAAAGGTATTAAAATACTTGCAACTACAAGATACAGACAAAATTCTATTCTCAGTATCAAGTATTATGTTTAGAGAAACCCAGCACATATTCACAAACACAATCATTTAGTTCTGATTTTTATATAAAATGGCTAATTTTCTCTTGATCTTTTAACAAAGCGCCCTTATGCACTCTGGAGAATTATATGACATCTCAGTTTTTGTAACAAAAGCTTACAGGCACTGAGGGACTCTGGTTGGGAAGAGCTCTAACCATTCTAAAACATCTCTCGAGATCCCTCTAGTGTGTTTCCCAGCAGTGGTGATTGAATAAAATGCTGCCCAAAGGAGGCTGAACTGCAAGTGTTCCTTTAAAAACCAATGGAGCTGAAAATTGTTGTTGCTTAGTTCACCACATGCTCTTTTACCCTTCTTCAGCTAAACTCTACTACAGCCATGTGTTTTATCTCGTAGCCTCTTTGGCAAGTTCTTCAGCCTGAAATATTTCCAGTACAAAAAGCAGGAAAGAGCACTAGCATTTGTTGGTGCTCCCTCCACAACATTAATCATTTTAACCACATTAACAAAGTAATATTTACGTTTCTACACCCTGCAAACATAAATACCACCTAAAATGAATCCCAGGTCCTCCTCAAAGCATTCAACCTAAAATCAAAGGGATCATTCATATCAAGTACATTTAAACCTATCTGTAGAACTGGAGATTGAAACCTGTAACTTCACTTTAATATCCATGAGCTAGCTTTTGTGTGTCAGACCCTTCTGTAACAGAAATGCAAGAAGGAGAAAGAGCCCAAAGATTTTTACTGCTTCTCTATTTCCTGTATTTTTAATTTTATTTTACTATGTGACAATAAATGCAGTTTTATTTTGAGATATACACACACAAAAGCACATGCAAATTCTTGCGTAGTGCCAAAAAGGTCTTCAACTGTCCTCCACCCAAATTGTTGAATTTCTAAGCAATTTATCTGGAATATTCACAGTGAGAGAGGCCCAAGAACTTGCTACCATTACTTTCAACTTCCTAGCAGTAAGATACTTAAAAGTAAACTCTCAAAGTGTTATCTGAGGGATCAGAAATAGATCGGGGAGACTTTTAAAATATGATCAATTATTGCTACGTGAGCCAGGTATTGGGATCAAGGTCCAAATTAACCAGATGTGGTTCCATTCTGTAAATCCACAGATCTATGTGTGTAATATATATGAGTGTGTGTGTGTGTGGATGTTTTAAGAAGTCCCTTTTGGCATCAAGACTCCTTTGCTATAAACCACTTTTAAAACTTGATATTCAGGCCACATTGTCTTTTAATAAGAAAACTGATTTAAAGTAGTTCTGCTTTTTAGAATCTCCAGGACTTCTTCCATAACTGATCATACAAAACTAGATTAAAAGAGGCCAAATGTAGTTTTTTCAGTTCTATTAATCCATAAGCTAAAGTGACGACTAAGCATTCAGACTGCAGAGCAAGAAAACTGTTTTAAGACAAAAAGGATCTTATTCAAGTACTAGCTATGTATACAGTATATGCATGCTGCCTCAATATAACAAAAAATATCTCCCCTGGTTTCAGTGTTGTTTCTAAAATAAAAGGTTAATCATGACTTACAAGACGGCAATTATAAAATCAAGTTCAAACACTAAGTATTCTATTAAATAAGATCATGTGCAGAGTCACCAGAAAGGAAGAGTATTTTCCATTGAAAGACAACCCACACATAGAGACCTGCGTTTTAGTGGTGTCCTCCCAGGCGCCAGAGAAATCGTAAAGCAGCGGGTAGATCTGAGTCTCTACTCACCAAAGCCTAGAGTCCTTGGTGCAAATACCACATGAATTAAGTTTTGAAAAATTTACATGTAAACTTCATGCAGGTTGGGGATGTGGAGGAGAAGTTTCAAGAGTGACAACGTACAGTTAACAACCATTGCTGATCCTTTTCTTGACAATACTTCAAGACATAGGGCATGATCTAGGTCCAAGTTATGAGAGTTGCATCTCAAAGAAAACCTAAAATGTTCAGAGAAGTTGCAACCAGTCTGTTTTCTCTCCTTTATCACAGTGTTTCCAAATACTGTCTTTGGTGCTTCTGACTGAAGCAGAAGTTGCACCTGTGGTGATACAAGGTCCACTAGATCTACTTCTCCTTGAAGTCAGGAACAAGACAGGCCAAACTGGACCCTCTTGCTGGCTCTAAAAGTTAGTGGTAACATTTATTAATCACATTAAAACCATTTTGCCTGGCTTTAGGGAGCCAGAGTAAAAGAAAGCGACAGATTTCAGAAACTCAAGCTTAATAGGAGGTGACGAGGTAGCAGAACCTTTAAGAGACTCACCATCATCCTCCAGAGACCACTGGCCTAGTTTTTAAAAACCTACAAATACTCCTGGTGACCCAGCCACTGTCATGAGCAGGAAAAGGGTTTATTTGTTAGTCCACAGGGAACGTGGCATTACCTACACAAACACACAGCTAGAAAAGGGCAAATCTGCAACGGGGCCCTCTCTGTGCCCAAACCACAAATCATTCAGCGGCACATTTAATTAATTCATCAAGAAGAACCACTAAATAAAGACCAATACTTACCGGAAAGTTTTGACAAGATTTTTTAGCTCTGTGTAAACATCGCCTGGAGTAAACTGAAGAGGGCCTAGAACTGCAGGTAATCTAGAAGGCAAAAGATACTGGTCAATGTGTACTTTCCTCTCTTTCTCTTTTCTTCTCAAGTACGACTTCTGAGAAAAATCATGGAAGTTAATAAAGAGAAAATGAGATTGACTGTTATGCAGCACACCAGCCTGTTTACATTTCAGGTTCCTCTGTGTGGTGTTTGGGCAACACCTTCATTTTACAACAGCTTCTTTCCAAAAAATCAAAGTGTTTACATTGTGAGGATTAGAATTCCAGGCCTCATAAACGTTTCAAATACTTATATTTCCTTGGTTCAAAAACAACAATAAAAAAGGAAAATTTGCCTCTATTTACTTGTTTAACAGTTAATATCCTCTTGCATTTGAATATCCCGTTATTTACACTTAAATGCACACAGTGCATCAATATTGCTGGAAGAAACAAGATGCCTATTTTCCTTCACATCACTGCATGTTTTACAAAGCTGAGCACAGGACTCTTTATGATGCTGGGCATAGTCAGATTCCCACAGAATTCATCTGAACACACCAAGAAATCACTGCTTCATCACAATGAAGATTGTCTTCCTTGAGTGTGACAGGACTACTGTTCCATGGTCATGATAATGTTTAATCGATGGTTAAACCTGATGAACTTTAAGGTTGTTTCCAACCTTAATGATTCTGCTGCATACCTCATGAAATTTAAAGTGACTGACTAAAGAAAGGATAGCCAAGAATAAAACCTTTGAAGAAATTAAGAAAAAAACCCCAACATTCTGTCTGTCTAATCCTCTATTCATGGAGTATCAGACTTTTAGCTTCAACAGAAATTTTGCTAGAAGCTGAAAATGACTGACAAATTTGTGGAAACATTTGAAGGTGCAGAGAAGCTGCTTTACCATACAGTAGTAGTCCTTGGAATCTATGTGACACTGACACTTACAGAAAAGACCAGAGATACCTTTTTCTAGCAGCATGACTTGATTCCCTGTTTGTGGCCTGTCCGCATTGTTGTAGGTAGAGAGAACAAAACAGTTTTTTTGGGGGGGAATTTTGGTTGTAGGTTTTTTCCAAGTTTAAAAAAGGCTTCTGCAAAATTTAGTTTGGCTAACACAAGCTACAACCACAGAAAAGCAAAGTACCCCTAATGAAAGCATCACAATTTATCTTCACTGTCTTGACAACAGAGTATTTTCAAGGTCCTCTCAACTTTGACAATTTAATAATTTTAACAGCTGGAACAGAGAAGCCTTAATCTCTTTTCTGGGGTTCCAATGGCGTTTTATGCATGTGATAAAGGTCTGGTGTTGGGGAGGCTTCAAGATGCAACTCTGAGGGATTTTAATGGTTGTAGGTAGAGGTAGACTACAAGGTCCAATGGTTGTAGGAAGGGACAGGTTTCTTCTAGAGAACACCTTAGCACTGAAATTCTGATATCTACCTCAGCAGGTTGTGCCAACTGACACCTGAAACTGTACCACGGATGATGGTCTTAGAAATAAGTAAGTTCTTTGGGGCAGTAAGAGGTTTAAGTTATGACTAAGGCCATCTAGAAAAAGCCAGAATGTCCTTGCCCAGTGTTTTGTTACTTAAAATGATGAATGAGCACCAACTTCAGTTTGACATTTATCAAAGGATACTTACGCTTTTCTCAGCTTTTCAAGGACGATTCGCTTTCTAATCTGCATTTGTGCATTTGAATCAACAAGTGGGAATGTGAGATCTTCCTGTTCATCATCCTGTATTGGACAAAAAGATCTAACAGCTATAACCCAGTATTTAATTAAAGTCAGTGCATCCAAATAGTCACAGCTTATCAAGGTTTAAACGTAAGAAAATTATTATCTCTAGCAGACAAAATACCCCAACTAGTAATTTCTTAATGGACTGAAGCTTACTTAACCTGACCCAACATACAGTGTGAAACTAACCTACTTTTCCCCTTCCCTATGCTAGATACTTATCTACTTAGGATGAGAAAAACAATGAGCTTTGAATTTGAATTCTTTGAAAGCAGTCTTTATCTAACCTTGACACTATTTCACTGGACACTTACTTTGTCTCTGCGTGGATGTTCCTCTGCTTGTGCACGTGTCACTGCCTCTTCAGCCAATATGCACTTTCCTTTATAGAACTCTTTTACTCGGAGTTCTAGGAACTCTGTTTCTTCTTTTAACTTTTCGTAACTAGGCACAGGCTTAACTATTCCTCCCGGGCCTCTGAAAGGTAAGGAATAGTTCAAACTGTTTTCAGGCTCCCCTGTAGCAACAGTGCAATCAGCTGTATCCAAGTCATCCTCATCAAGTTCTTCATCCTCCTGGTTGCCATATGATGTGCACTCTGATGAACACAGAGGAGTATAGTTTGGGCCATAAAGAAATTTTAAAGTTTCCTCAGTTCTCCATTCCATAAGTGTTTGCTTAAGAACTTCTAATAAACTGCCTTTGGAATTAACTGGATGCCTCAGTTGTTTATATTCTTTTGAGTTAGCTAGTGTTCTTTTAAGATGTTCTGCCCCTCTTTTGCTCACACCTAGAAAAACTACCTGTGAGCCACAGATATTTTCATAGTTTTCTGAAGCACTTGATTTCCCTACAGTAGTATTTTTTGAAGGTGTGGCAGTTATTTTATTATGAACAGAGTAAGCATGCATTTCTTCCTGAGCATCTAATTTACAATTAGATAGTTGTTCAGTGGCTTCTACCACATCTGAATCTTCAGTTTTAGGGCTGGAATATACTTTTTGAGGATGCTTCTTTTTGAGGATGCTGGGTTTGTGCAACTGCTGTGCAAAATTGGCTGAACTTGACTGACTTCCTGGTAGGACAGAAGAAACAAATTCTTGTTCAGTATCACTACTGCTGTCACTGGCTGTGTCATGAGCACCAGATTCACATGGATTTGAAGACATCCTAGGATTTTCAATGTCTGATGCTTTAATTGCTTCATCACGTAGCTTCACCTCTTCTCCAGACTGCCCACTGTAACAAAAACCATAAGCTGTCAATGAAATAAGAAAGGTGTGATAGCTTTTCATTCTCATCTAAGAAAGATCAATAAAGATTATACTTTTGCACTTCTGCTAGTGTGCTTTTTTGCTTTCAGAATCATCTTCTAAAAGTCTTTTTGAACTCAGAGTTGTAACATTCTGCAATTAAGCTGACAAGTATAGACACTACTTAGAGAAGCAAGTTCTCAGTTTCTTACTGGCAGTTAGAAAAGAACAGTAAATAAGATTTTATTAAAGACCACAGGATAATGTCAGACTCAGAATGATGAATAGTGTAATTTTAAAATAGGCATCTTGACATATATAGGAATATAGTGCCCTAAAATCAGGGAGGCAGTAGAGCTGTTTTTAAGCATATGTAAGTTTGCCACCTAATGGCCATATGTTGCAAAGTAAAACAAACAAAGAGTCACAATACACAGCAAGGTACAAGGAGATGACAGAGTAGTACGATTTCATTTTAGCTAATATAGATGTTTTAGATCAAGAAGTACAGAATCTTTCATCACATCTAATTGGTACCATTTTCTTTATAAATAATAGATGATATAAAATATGCAAAGTGCAAACAGTGTATTTGTTTCAGCTTTCAACAAGCTCAATCAAGACATACAAGCTAAGAGCAGCTGTACACTAAATCATACAGATCAAATATGCTGGTTTAGAATCACAAAGGAAAAAACTAAACAAGACAAATAATGCTTTGTGGAGGTTCTACTAAGGCCTTTTCTATTAACACAAAAAATCAAAGATTCCCCTTTCACCTGATATGATACTAATATTTCCAACTGTAAGGGCATTTAGCAAAAAGGAAATATTGTTCAGTGTACCTCTGTCCCTCCTTCAGCAGCTCTATGTCTGGTGGTCTGCAAAAAGAAGACACAGAAAGAAGATTTTTCTGATAAATCAATGTTCTTCAAATATACATTAATACAGAAAATACTTAGTTGAGGTTGGAAGGGACATCTGGCAGTCTTCCAGTCCCCTGTTCAAAGCCAGGTTAGCAAGAGCAGGTTTATTCACACATGTTCACAGAGCACGACTCGTGTGCCTGCAGCATAATGCTGATATGCTGAAGGACATTTAACAGAATCAACGTGTCACACAAATGTTAGTCTGAAAGGATCTCTGGAAGTCTGTAGTCTGACGTCCTGCTTGTAATGCAGTTGTCACCAGCACTAGCTTAGGTCAGCCACAATTTCATGAAGTTTAAATCTTGAAAACCTCCAAAGATGGAGATTTCAAAACGTTACTGAGTACCTCGCTTCATTCCACCAGAAACTCGGAACAGCTTCTTTTCCCCAGTATCCAATCTGAACCATCTGTGTGATAATTTGTGGCCATCATCCCTTATGAAGTTTTCTGCCATTAACAAGTAGTTTAGCACTGTAACTTTGTAATGTTTTTCAAGTAGTTGTAGACTGCTTTCAGATCACCTTTTGGTCTCCTACTCAATGAAGTAAACATGCTAAGATCCTTACAGTTTTCAAAGTTCTTACCATAAAAGCAATCCTGGGCCGTTTATAGGAATATGCTTCAAACTAATTAAAAAAATGAATATTCAGGATATCTTTATTTAAAATTTTACTTTGTTAAAAATTAGACTATCAAACTATATTGCTTTCAGAAAACGGATGTCAAAGGTTTATGGAAATTCTAAGAAATGTTAATGAAGAAATTCTGATTTGTTTTTTTCCAAAGCTCTACTTGCAGTTAACCTGCTTGTATTCAGTTACGAGGCAGCATCACAATGCTATTCAACACTGAATGTTGAAATCTTCTACCTGTCTTATGAATGAGAGAAAACCTTTTAAGCATGTACTAAGCATGACTGAAGTCAATGTATGAAAAATCCTGCAAGTTTAAAAAGATGAAAGCTGCACCACTCATGAAATTGAGTTTGGAAACTCAAGGTGATAACATGCAATGATTTAAATTACTAACTCCATATAACTCTTCTTCATAGTTTAACGTAGAGATTATAGCCTTTTCTGTCAAGAAGAATGTCATCTATCTTAATATATAAATGTGTATCAGTGTGTGCCCATGTATGTGGTTGTGCAAACAGAGATACCCAGCCATGAACTATCTGGGGGGGGGCTTGGTTGGTTGGTTTTTGATGCCTACCACTTCCCCCCAGCCACACAGTGTAAGTAATTAACCATATCACAATTGTACACTTTCAACATTAAGATTAAAGGGAGATTGTAGAAATACTTTCTTTAAAGACAGCAAAACAATAGCACCAAAATATTGGTAAACTCAAATGTGAAATTAAGAAACGAGTTTTACTTATTAGAATACCTCTGATCAGATCAGGCCACTCTAAACCTCTCATTGATAAGATATTTCACATGACTGATCTGAACTGTGAAAACAAGCTCACACATGCGATTTCTGCTGGTTTCTTTTGTTGAAACCAGGAGACTATAAGAAGTAGTATCTTGGAGAGTGAAAGCTGAATAAATTCATCTGAACATTCTCTAGGCAAGTATTTATTGTTAAACACTGACACCCATTGGCTCAATTCATTATTTGCAAGGCTGTATCTCTCCTGCGCTAGGAATATGCATTGCATCCCAATGTTCCAAAACACGTACTGCAGTAGCAATAGGAAATAGGCAATCTGAAGGGTGCACAGGATAAGAACCTCTTCAGAATCTGCTTTCAGGTACAAGTATTCTCTGTCTAACCTTAAGTTCACTGCCCAGTGCTGTGCTAAAATTAGGAAATCTTTTCTGTTAACAACAGTTACCTCTCCTTCAGCTGAATAATTTTGATGCATGGAAGCTAATTAATTAGCATTGTAACTTGGAGAGAGAAATTAATATTCTTAAAAGGAACAATGAATGTATAAGATTATACTTACTTTTCTTCTTCTCGCATCCATACTGGACTTTTGGAAATTTGAGCTTCAAAATATTTAGATGCTCTATAGCAAAAGTTGCTGCAAAAGCACTGAAAACAAGAGAGCGAGCAATAAAATATGACTAAAGACAACATTAACACTCACAGAAAGGTACAAATGTAATTTGTTTTCATGCCTGTAAAATTAAGTACCAATTTCATATTTCCCACCTGAGAAACCAAACCTATAAAATAGTTCTATCCCATTCCCTAAAAGCCACTTTTAGCTTCTTTTTTTTCCTCCCACTTTTCTGATTTTGCATTTTTATTACATACTGAGAAGTAAACCAGTGTTGGATTCTACAAAATAACAAAAAAAACCACCCCAAACTGTTCAAAGAGCAATCCCTAACACAATAAAGTGATCACAGAGTTTAAAAGACATGCAATAAAACTCAGGTTTTTAATAATGAAGATTTTGATTAGCAACAGAACTTGGATATTTTGCAATACTGAAAACGGTACGTAAAATTTTGCAGCATCTTTGAAAAATTAACTTGTACGTGTGCATCAGGGAACAAAATAAAATATCCCACTGCTTCTCAGAGACTTGCCTGGTAGCTTGAGAAAGTAATCCCAGAATTTTGTGTATCCCAGCATTGTAACCAGAGGAAAGGCATGTATACTAGTGACAGTGAAGAAATTTGTTTCAGGACTAGAAACATTTATCCTCCAATTCAGTGTTTAAGCACCTGTAGGTGATTGTGTATTCTGTGAGCAAGCAAAGAAGACTTTTTACACAACCACACTCATAAAGTCCAGAAATGGACTTTGTGAAGGCATGGGTTTTCTGCTAAAAAGTCCTCCAAAAAACCTCTAAGGGTAGTCACACTAAGGAGTACATAAGATGTAACTGGTATTACATTACTGCAAGCTTCAGTAAAGGGAAAGGGAGTGCACTTTGACTCCACTAAAGCTCATTGACTATACTGGAGCAAAATAGTGAACACTTCTTCACCAATGTCTGCTATCCAATTAAAACCTTCCAGGTTATGGTTAACTTTAGAAAAGAAAATAAGTGGGTTTTTTTTTTTCTTTCCAAAGAGTGCATCTAGAAACTGAAATGCACAAAACACTTCATATTCAACAGTTCATGAAAATGATTTTCATAAGAACCAAACATAATGGCTCTGAATCAAACCACTGTATGAATGCTGTTACAAAATGCATTTCTGATGTTGAGACAAGAGTAAATCATTTTAGAAATAGACTTGTTACCATACCTTTCTTTCAGTGATATCATAAACTCTGTTAGTTTTGGTTGAAATCCTGTACTTCTGTTTTGGCACCTAAAACAAGACGCTTTCATCAGTAAGACTGTTACTTCTATAACGACTTTACAGAAAACTTGATTCTTAAATCACATATTTTACTACATACAGTGTGTTCTATTTTAACTGAATGGCACACTACAACCATCCTTCCTCTCTTTTGATAACTGTACCTTCTCGGATGTAAGAACGGCAATTTCCCTTTAATCATTCACATCTCACCATCTGTAGAAGACAACTTCACATCTACAAGAATGCCAGCACTGAACATAAAACAATGGAGCGCCCATGGTAGAAACTTTACTCGTGTAAGTGTTGGGCAATTACAGACAGGTTATTCTTTAATCCATATCTATTATACGCACATCAGACTGTAGTGTCAGAGACAGAATTTGACATAAGCAATGTACATTTTAGAGCAGATGCATATGCATTCACATAGTAATATCCCTACATTGTATTATTGTTTCACTTCAACCCTTCTCACAGAGATAAATGGTTACACTGAAGAAGGAAAAAGATTAGCAAGTTTCTGCAAGCACGAAGGCAGGCCATGGAGCCACACCTCACCCATCTTCATTACTGCCAAAGTAAATGCTAACTGATTCTGTCATACAGTGATGGCTGTCAGCTGATCAAATTTTATCTTTTGCTCCAGAAGAACTACACTGAAATGGAATGATATGATGCCTGGCCCATTATTTGACAGTATTTCAATCTGTGCTTAATATTGTAACCTTAAAATTAAAAAAAAAACCACAACCAAAATATGTAAGAGAATAAAAGTTGTGAATAAATTCTTATGATAACAGCAGTAATAAAAAGCAACTTACATTGTCCAGTCTATTTTGACATAGCGGATAACCACACAGTTTGATGATAGACCTTTCATCAACAATGTCTTTATAGTGAGATGGAGTAATAAATTTTCCCTAAAATGACAAGAAAATAGTTCAACAACAGATGCTGGAAAATCTGTCATTTTTTTTATACTCAAAGCATCTCATAAGCAGACAAATATTTTTAATTTATAACAATTATCTAGTAAGTTTAATTTAACATTTAGAACCTATACAGTAAACACAGTAAAAAGGTAAACAGGGAAAGAAGAAAGACATGGGCACTTCCTTTTTAAGTATACAAGAGCTTCATAACTTTCCCTCTAGTGTGATACCTATTTTCGTATTTTTCCTCTATTGACATGTTTTGTATGCCTATTTACAACATTAACAGGAGTTACCACCATACTGTTCCAGCAAAACTGTCCTGCAGAATTGTAGAGACTTTGTCTTAATTCACAGGTGACACGATGTAAACCTATATTTTTATATTTCATTTATCAGTCCAGAACCAGAGAGGCATAAATAAGGGCTGTGGTAATTAAGTGAGGATTCATAAGTGCCTCCAGTCCTGCAAAACTAGAGCATGTTCTCACCATAGAACTGGAGAGGGAAGAAATGGTTTGTCTACTTTGCAGCAAATTGTTTCACTATCTTTTAAAATAAAGTTGTACGCTAAGATACAAAATAGTATCAAAATCTTGTAACACCTACAGAATTCAGAAGGAACTCTTCAGTAATGTCCTCTTCCAGGAGTTGTTCAACAATATGCAATGCTTTTTTCTCAAATTCAATCTTCTTTCTCATAGCAGCCTCCAGGGCTGCTTTCCTGCAACAAAACAGACACTCAATGACCCACACTGCAGATTTCCATAAACCAGTCTTCAATCATATCTCTACTGTTTGTTTTTTTCCTGAAATACAGTTGTTTACATTTTTTTCATCACATCAGCAAACAAAGCAACGAGTAACTGGATCAGTAAACCTGTAACAATCACAACGGAGTTTCCAGCCTTGGTTTGCTTTATTTCCACCCCAGTCAGGAAAAGCATTGCCTCCTAGGGCATCGCAATACCTCCAGTCAAGGTTACCCAACTCTTCTTGCTAGATTAGGAGAGCCAGAACTCACTGGACAAAGAGCCTGGGACAAGCAATTTATGGAGTGTTGCCAGAAGAATGGGAGCTGGATGAGATACGAAGAGTGGGAAATAAAAAGAACTGGGACAAGACTGCAAGACTGTGAGTGTACGAGGTAAAAGAAAAAAATAAATCAAAGAAATCCCACTACAGTAGATTTCCTAAGTGTTCCTAAGTCTCGTCACTACTCTTCTGTAAGCAAATACCCAGAGAGAAACCATCTAGGTGTCTCCAATCTCTATTTGGCCACACTTCCCATAGAGGTTGTCAATGTACAGTCGTTCTACTGTCTTCACTGTTCACCTGGAAGTCTATCTCTACGACAGAATCAAATGAACATTCAACTAATTCTCCATAGCTGAAAGTGTTTTTGTTTTTTTTTTTTCCTCTCAAGTTTGTTTTTTAAAGTGAATAAAGAAAAATAGCAGGCATGCGAAGAAATTAAGATGGCAAAAAGCAAGCACTACAGAGTAAGAAAATACAGCTTGGAGGTTTGATTCATAAACTTTTAGCATATTACACAATTATACAATGCATGCTGTTAGAAATTCTATGGCATCACTCCAAATCAGCCTGCATGGTGTTGATGCTGGTGATCTCCTCAAGTTAGTCATGACACACCAAGAAAAAAAAAACAACACAGGAGACAGAAAATGTGATTTCTAGGCAAGGGAAAACAATGTGAATGCCACGTATTACCAGGGAGAAACTATACCTTTGAGCAGCATCTTCATTCTTCAGAGCAGCTGAATGCTTATTTCCTAGAAATCAAATATACACATGTGGAAATATGGAAATTAGTGTACTTTTTTCCTTTAACAGTGGGAAACACTGGAACCTGGAAAATACTAAAACTGTAAATGTAATCAAGACACTAGCTTAGAAACTTGCTTTTGGTGGCCCAGAGTGACTTCAGCTAGCCAGAAGTGAAGGGTGAAGAGAGACAGGCCCAGCTCTCCTCGTACTCTCATGCATCGCATCTTGTACAGTCAGAAAGCTACAGGAAAAATAATTCTGGCAATTTCATGCCAACCACACTCCCCCTGGTTCTCCAGCCCAGCCTTACTCCTGTCCCCCACTGTTGGCCCACACTGTCCCAAGTGCCCACCCGTGGGGTTTGCTCCCGCCAGGACTCCGCGACGCGACACGCCCCGCCGCCAGCACCAGCACCCTCACCCTCTCCCTCATCGGCACCCTCACTGCTTTTGGCGCCACCCCCGCCGCCTCCGCGGACTGACCCGGACACGGAGGACTCGGGCAGCCGCTCCCTTAGGACAAGAGCATCAGGGAAAGAAAATAATGGACTGTTTTGCTTAAACCGTGAGGACGCTGTTTAGTGACCAGCCGCACGATCGCTGCCAGCGCCGGGCGCTCAGCCGGCAGTGCCGGTGCGCAGCCCGCGCGCCCCGCCGACAGCCGCTGCTCACTGGCGCCGACTACATAGCCCAGCCCGGCCCGGTCCGGTCAAGGACCGCTCCCGCGAGTTGGGCGAATCCGCGGTGCCGGCTGGAGGGCACAAGAAGAGCTGAAAGAGCCGGGCGAGCAGC